>MJUU01002399.1:331589-356228 GCA_002080025.1 Modiolus philippinarum
GTGCTAGTGGCCGTCTTGAACTGTCGACACCATAAGGTTTGAACAAAGCTCATTGTTGAAGGCATCATGGCGACTTCAAGATGAAGAGTTGTTCCAATGCTTGGTTTAATCATGTATTTGTAGAGACTTTGTTTCATATGCATTTACTCCATTTCCTTTCAATGTTTATTTTGAGAGGAAGAGAATTCAGACTGAACAAATTCATTTTACTTAAATTTGTTGCAAAAATTTTGTTAAACCTCTAGTTTCCATTCGTAGCATTCAAAAGAAAGAATAATAGTAAACACCTTCACAGACACGTCATACCTTTCGCTGATGTAATGGACAGAAGTACTGAGTATCAGACAATGGATGCCAGATGATGAATAGTCATTCTTGTGTATTGACACTATAATACTACATTCAAACAATATGTACCATACACTGGTACAAATTAAAGAACCTTAGTGAGCAAGCTCACATATACCCCACGCCCCTTCATATCAGAAAATCCTGCATTATTAAACTCCAAAAGTACCCTATAAGCAATATCATACATGAAAATGACAAAGTTCATCAATGTGTAATTTGGCAAAAAATTATCAAAAATCAAAATCCAAGTAGCATGTACATCTTTGATATATGCACAATCATTCTGCACAAAATAATTGAAGGGGTTTCAGTGATAAGATGATACTTTGGTGTTTTAGCTGAAAATATTCCGAGTCCAATAACTCCCATAAAAATAATCTGATCAATAAGGCAGTATAGTATGCACATCTACACATCATGACCAACAATCCTACCAAATATGAAAGCAATCAATTAAGCGGTTTCAGAGGAGTTGCAGTAACCTGGACAATGGCACATTCCCATAGACATCTATGTCAAAGGTTCTCCACTCTTAAGGGACCAATGTTAAACAATGTTTAGCTGGCAGCAACTGGAATGAAGTTTGAACCTTATGAAATATACTATTGTGAAGGATTTTGGTTCTGGTTTATTTTGTGGTTTCAAAGGAGAAGATTTCTATTGTGTGTTTCACAATGTCTATGTTCAACGATGTTCCATTTTGGCATGTACCTTGGATGAGGAGCTGACCTGTGAAACATCTATTCTTGAAGGGCACAATCTAAGCACTATTGTGACACAGTGTGGTTTTAATTGGCTTAATAGTTTCAAGAAATTTCTTGATTAAGTTAATTTCTTCTAAGTTAAATGTTAAACTATGTTCCTTACTGGTCTCCATCTTGGATGAAGTGCTGCCCTGTTTCCAACTTTTTTTACTAACCCAACAGAGGGCTTTGCTAGAAGTATAGTTCTACATTCAAAAACAACACATATGAAATGAAATCATATAAACATTTACTATACAAAAATTATGTATAACTGAAACAGTTGAAGTTTTAAAAAAATTTTATATATCTAACAAAATTCATGATGTTATTGTATGTTCTATATAAACCATAATAATCAAAATTTTAGGACAGTTTAATTTTGAACTATAGATGGATGGTTATATTTTGTGAATGTTGATAAGATATATATTATTCATAAACAGAAATTACAGATTGGTAAACAAGTTGCAGTGCCATTTTGCTAACATTTTTCATCCCAACACAAGTTCGTATAAGTATTTTTTAACAAGTACTTAATTTTAGCTTTATTTGCGACCATTCTAAAGTTGCCAAAATTGCATACCACGAAAATATTATTTATATGAGAATTTATACGCAATCACGAAAAATTTTAGTCCTGCAATAATAACATCCAGCAATTTTGAAAGAAATCCAACGAAAATAACCACTTATATGGTAGTTGAAAATTTATCAAATTTATATTTTGTAAAAAATAGAGAAATGACATTAACATTTGACAATTTGAATCACAGAACTTATTTTAGTAGTATTGTCATACAACATTTCAATGTACATATTCCAATGATAAGTCTTTCATAAATTTCAGTATACAATTGAGAGTCAGTTTCATGAGTCTTTCATTTTCCATGTGTATTGTACGACCATCTGGTGTATCATGTTGTCTCGTCTCTTTCTATTCCTACAAACTTCAATTGTTCTGTTGGGCCATATCTAGAAAATAAATAAAATTCCAATTGAATACACAAATAAATTTAAATATCATAAAATCCGAAATGTATGCCGAAGTTCACCATATCTTTTAAGACAATTATCTTTCTATTAAGTGTTACTTTAAATGATTTATTAATTTCATTTTCAATATAGACTAAATACAAAATTACCAATGTGAATTTATTAAACACAGAAATTCTAAATATCGCCTGAAATGTTGGTAAAGCAAAGTAAAGATTTTACTGGGAGGGGTCGCATATGAGCTGTATTGTACCTGGGGCACAAGACAAGAAAATCTCATACTGGTAAAAATAGGAAATGTTCTGTCCCCAACGTGAGAAATAATTTCAGGTGAGAAAATATATTATGACATTACAAAACGTAATGAGCTATACTGTTGTGGTACCAAGTCATATTTTGCTGATAAATGTGAATAAGAAACTTCAGACACCCAAAGGTAGGATTTCAATGGTTCTCTCGCTCGTCAAAAATCACAGAAATACTGAAATCTGACAATTTTCAACTGTGTAAGATTTCTTATTCTTCCATAAATGGCTGTTTCTCGTGTAAGACAGCCCATAAAAGACAGGGTCGCCTGAAGCTGTCTTACAAGGGTAAATGTCCAATCCAAGGTTCAGATTTGTTCGACGTCATAATTGTTACCATGATAAACTCTGTGAATTATTTGACTTCACAGTTGGAAAATCCACAAGGAATTGCAAGTTTTACTTTCCTTCAGTTTGCTCGTTGTATTTTACGGAAGAAATAGGTTCTTACACTCGACTAAAATTAAAGACTGGGATATCTTACACTCATGTGAAAAATTCTATGTCTTACCCTCGTTACACTTGTGAAAAGACGGAATTTCTCACACTCGTGGAAGATATCCCTTATCTTTAATATGGTCTGGTATAAGAACCTATTAATCTTTTTCTCGTCTTAGTGGAACATGTCAATGTAATTATCCATAATATACAGAAAAATAAAATGTGGTGAAATAACAGGCATGAATCAATTGAATTTTTTTTGGAAAAACAGCAAACTAATTATGTCTAAAGGAAATAGTCAACAATCTAAAGTGCATAAAATTACCCAGGATAACATCGAAAATAGTTAGATTAATTCCAAAATCATAAGGGTAGTCAAGAAGGTAAAGGGGACTACCCAAGGACTATTGAGACTAAGTTTGCATCCAATTGGCATTCTTGTTTCAGAGATGCTCTCCCTTATGGTCCATTGCAAAACTATGTTCCCTAGTGTTGAAAAATCTGAAAAAATAATCTATATGACGGTCATCATTCACTTTGCATCCAAACCCGTGGTAAAAATAATATTTACTTATGGGTAACGTAATAAATAAATGACGGTACTTTTGATAATGTCATAGATAGTTTTACATCAGTGTTTGCAACGTCACAGACCAAATAGCGACACAAAATAGCGTTTCATCCATTTGCACTAGGAGGAATTCTCCTAATCGGAACCTTGTGAGTGTCCTATTAGAATCGAAATAATTAACAGTAGCAATATATTTATATTATTTTTACCACGGGCTTGCACTTTATGTGATATTCGCCATAAAGTGCCAGCCAGTGGTAAAAATAATATAAATATATGGCTACTGTTAATTATACCCCCGCTCTGTAGGAGAGGGGGGTATACTGTTTTACCCTTGTCCGTCTGTCTGTCCGTCTGTCCGTTAGTCTGTCTCTCCGTCCGGAACATCTTTCGTCAAGGATTTCTCAGTTTGTGTATGTGGTAATTATTTGATATTTGGTTTGAACCTTAAGTATGATGATTTGTATCGTCTCCCCCTATTTCAAGTTCATAACTCATCTACTTCCTGTTTGACGATAACATTGATTTTTTTCCCATTATAGCCATATATTAAAATTTTTCGTCAAGGATTTCTCAGCTTGTGTATGTAGTAATGATTTAATATTTGGACTGAAGCTTAAGTATGATGAGTTGTATTGTGTCTCCCCATTTCAAGTCCGTAACTCATCTACTTCCTGTTTGACAATAACTTTCATTTTTTTCCATTATAGCTACAATGTATATATTGAAATTTTTCGTCAAGGATTTCTCAGCTTGTGTATGTAGTAATGATTTGATATTTGGTCTGAAGCGTAAGTATGATGAGTTGTATCGTGTCTCCCCATTTCAAGTCAGTAACTAATCTACTTCCTGTTTGACGTTAACTTTCATTTTTTTTTCCATTATAGCTATATATTGGAATTTTTCGTCAAGGATTTCTCAGCTTGTGTATGTAGTAATGATTTGATATTTGGTCTGAAGCTTAAGTCTGACGAGTTGTATTGTGTCTCCCCATTTCAAGTCCGTAACTCATCTACTTCCTGTTTGACATTTACTTTGATTTTTTTCCATAATAGCTATATATTGAAAGAATTTTTGTCAAGGATAACTCAACTTGTGTATGTAGTAATGATTTTAAATTTGGTCTGAAGCTTAAGTATGATTAGTTGTATCGTGTCTCCCCATTTCAAATCCGTAACTCATCTACTTCCTGTTTGATGAAAACTTTGATTTTTCTCATTATAGCCATATATTGAAATTTTTCTTCAAGGATTTCTCAGCTTTTGTTTGTAGTAATGATTTGATATTTGGTCTGAAGCATTAGTTTGATGAGTTAGGCCGTGTCTAACCTATTCAAGTCTTTCACTCATCTTCTTCCTTTTTGACAAAAACTTTTTCGTCAAAGATTTCTCAGCTTGTATAAGCAGTAATGATTTGATATTAGGTCTGAAGCTTTGGTTTGATGATCGAGTTGTACCGTGTCTTCTCTTTTCAAGTCCATCACTCATTTACTTCAAGTTTGTGGATAACTGTGATTTTTTTCCAGCATAACAAGTTATTGAAATTTAGCTTGTGTATGTAGTAATGATTTGATATTTGTTCTGAAGCTTTGGTATGATGAGTGGTACAGTGCCTCTCCTTATGGAGTTAGTCACTTCCTGTTTTCCATTATAGCCATTTATTCCAATTTTTTTTATCAAGAATTTGTCTGATTGTGTGTGATAATTTTCACTTTGTCTGAGTCTTATATTGCAGCTGTGGTGTAATTCCCCCCCCCCCCCCCCATCTTTTTCAAAAAGTGGGGATCAAAATCAGAATTACAATGCTTACAATGTTTACAGTGTATATATGTTTTTAGTATGATAAGATTTCACATACATGTATTATATGAATGTTGGGGGGGTCTTTTCTTTTTATTGGGGGGGGGGGTAACATTTACTAATTAACACACAGATTGTTAATTTAGTGTCTTTCATTTTTCAGTATCACAATTTTGTATTTGTGTACCTGTTTACATTATAATTGTCAAAAAAAAATTTATGAGTAACTCCAGGTAAAATAATCTCTACTAATTGGAATCTATCTATCAATAGACATTATTTTTATCATAAAAATAAACATGATTTAATGGGTGATTATGTGAAGTTTTCATCAATAGGAGGGTTTTTCATGACGTCACCGGAAGTGGCAACCACCATCCGCCATATTGCTGAGTTGAAAACAACATCTTGACAACCGTATCGCTATTTAGTGAATAGCAATAGATAACCGTGGAGTACGTTTACGAAACGAAAGAATGAGCTACAATTATAAATAATTCCTTCATGATTATCACCAGAAAATGTACGATCTCTCAAATAAGTACATTTTGTTAATGATTTTTGAGATCGTGTGGAAAAATAATTCTTAACTCGTGGTGCCGTCGACGGTCGGATGAGACAAACATATGATGAAAGGCATTCGGCATATATATACAGCAGACAGATATTTATTTCAATAAAAAAAAGAAACGATTTCACGGCTTTTTAATCTATTGTCATCATAAAATAAAACATAAGTCGTTGAGTGGTGTGTGTGGGTGTGTTGGTGGGGGGTTCATGGAACAGAAGCTCCACGAGTTAATGTTTTATAAATTTATTTCCTCGTTAAATTAAATTATCTGTTCCACAAAAAAAATGTTTGAAATGTAAGAAAGGTTCGTTGTTTCAACTGTGAAATGTGATAGAAAACAAGTATAATTTTGAAAGGGAGTGATTTTTAGTCCTGACCACAACCACCAGAACTTTTAGGCATTTATCGTCATTTCAAAATATTCAACATCTCAATATTATTATTCTAATAATCAGGTGTGACTTAGTCTACTTGCCATGTTTGATAATTTTTGTCAAAAAATCTGAACGAAATTTACTGATTTTTTTCCAGAAAGAAGGAGCCAATTCTATCCAAAGACGCCCCCCCCCTCCCTGGATCTTTAATTTACATGTCAACATATCAACAAATAGTTTCTCATCTGTATTTTGATTCAATTTATAAAAAAGAAAAACTTCAGCTTGGTAGCACTTGGTGTTGAAAGATAAAATTTACTGTTCCAAGTGCCAAATTCATATCAGTTAAAATACATGTTTAGTTATTATTGAAGTCAGGTAGACTCTATGCCAGTGGTGTCCAATTCATTTTTTTTCAAAATTTTTTTTACGATTTATTTAAATCTTTATGCATATATCGGTAAAAATATATATGCTATATTTGGCTGAAATACCCCCAGTTTCCCATTCTCTTCTGATTAAACTTTATGTCTTGTGTATTATTTAATTTCTTTAATAAAGTCAAATATTCAAATTCATCATATCAAAAGTTTACTTACGTTTCTAAGGTTTTATGACATAAATAATATCCAGAGATAGACTATAAATCAAATTTCATCATTTTTTTTTTACGTTTTTTTTCTACCTTGATTAATGGTGTAAACTTGTTACAGCATTTAATTTCCAATATGCTCATTACCTGCTTGATTTTATATCTGATAAGAAGGTGTAAAACTGCATGTTTTTTTGGGACATAGATCAAAGGTAGACCCTAGGTGTGTTTATGAGATGACATTAAACATCAATTCTTAACTTGATTCTAATATACAATACCCCTAGCTGTGATTGACCACCTGTCAGTTTTCACCTGATAGATGCTAATCAGATGCACAGGTAACTTTTCACCTGGTCGTTCTAATCAAGTTATATGTTATCATTTCACACCTAATTAATTCAAGATAAACTACCACCAGAATGACCTTTAATTCATTTATAATTAACATAATTATCATTTTATTCCATATGTAGATACAAGTTGTATTTTTAATGATTAAAAGACAAAATTAACACTTGAATCAAAATAGCAATCGAAATATGTGTACATTTATTTAATAAAATATCAGAATTTTCTATTCATATCAACTCATATATCATTTTGTTTTCAACTCAATGTTGTTTCCAGAAAGTGTATCTAGGCATACATGGCATAATCGCAACGCCCCCTGGTGTTTAAAAACCCTCCTATATAAGATTTTTTAACCGACACGGTGCATGTTACAGGGTACACAGTACACGATACACGGTACACGATACACGATTGAGAACTTTCTGTATCATTCATCGTGCGAATCGAGTCCGTTCATCGTGTGAATCGTGTGCGTTCATCGTGTGAATCGTGTGCGTGTGGTAGGGAATGTGTTTCCATCGCTGTACGAGGTAATCGGACGGAAAACCAAAATGATGAGAGAAATGTGTAGAATAACATAATTTATCTTGTTTCCTCCTAGTTGGAGGCCATTAGGCAAATAATTTGAGCATTACTTCTGTTCCTTTCTTCCTTTTTAGCCAGTCTTTTATTATCTTTTCCTTTGTATATTTTACTTTTTTACCTTTAAAAATGAGACCTACTTTTACCATTTTTATTTGGTTAAAAAGAGTTTACAGCGGCTGCTTATTATATGATCACCCAATACAAGGTGCTATACACTACTTTTTAAAGTTGCTTCTTTAATTTAGTAATTGCAAGACTTATGTAGCGTTTGTTTATTTGTATATTGTAACATTTTTTTCTAAAATATACCCATAACATCAAAATAAAAAAAAAATAGTCCGTTTTCTTGCCGCGTGGAATTTTCGCATTGTGTCGTTAGTAAAGAAAGTTATATGAGACTCGTCAGTTCTTTTCTTAGACCATTCACATGCTTTTTTCTATTTGGCGTCATTTTGAGAAAAGGAATTTAATTAGTCAAGCACGCCATAATGATTATCTGAGTGTGTAAAATAAGTTGTTGAGCGGTCAAAAGACACAGGTTAAATATAGCAAAGATAGCATGAAACACTTACAGTGGCCTAAAATTACAATCACATGCCACAATCTACTAGGGAACTGCAAAAAACAAAAAGTAAAACAACCCCTCCCCCCCCCCAAAAAAAAAAAAATCGTAGAGAAAAATTGATTTTTTGCATAGTAGTAATTCAATTTGTTTTTACTCGGTTCTCGTACGGTTGGTTTTCGTTAGCAATTCGTTTTATTCGGTACTCGTCCGGTATGTTACCTATAGGTACGTTTTATTCGGTGCTCGTGCTGTAGGGTTACGATGTTTGTTTGGTGCGAGATCGGTTTATTTGGTACCAGGACTGTGCATGTACGGTTTACTTACTGTATACCTCCGGTTTTTGTGCGTTTCTACTGTAATTTGTGAACGAAGAAAAATATTTACCACCGTACAAAAATGATTTTCATCCGTTCCTCATACGTTTGTGCTATACGGTGTAGTGTAAGAGCGGCTTTAACGAAAGCGGGGGAGCTGGTATGTAATGCAGTGCGTCCGTATGCACGCACGTATGTACGCACCTATGTGTGTAGTGCTCCTCGATAGCTCTGGAACTATAAGAGATACAAATTTGAAGCACGGCACCATACTAGAATATGATCTGCACTAGCGCGCTAGGGGTTTGGACTTTCTGTCAAATGCCCTAGGGGCAAATTATGGGCGAAAACGAATTCACAGAGGGCATCGGAATTATCGTATGACCCTCAGGGGATGGTACTAGGGGGTAAAAAAAAAACCTCTTACACCTTTAACTACAGAAATCTTGTTTTAAAGGTATAAATAACACTATAAAAGCTGTCTGTGCCGAAGGTTTCAGAATTTTGAAAATTTGGAAGAATGAGCGAAATTGTATTTCGAGTTATCCAGTAATATGCGAAATCTTCTGAAGTATTAATGTTTAGAAGATAAAACTTTCTATATGAGTTCCATTATGTTTATCCAATTTGCTAATGGTAGCGGAAATTTGGTATAACCCCTGAGGGTATGCCCTCAAGGGACCAAAAACGTAAAACAATTAGTACGCAGCATTATGACTAGAACTTGTATAATTTTCATTTATTAGTTTTCATTTTCACGGGGAATAACTTGAATTGCTTTTTCAATCCAAGATAAGAATTTAGAATTTTGACTTCGGTGCTAAATTTAGTAAAATTCCTGAATTCCGACTGTGATAAAACTGGACTTTCCACTCGCAGTGTGACGAGTGCCACGCGTGGAGCAGATAATGCTTACCATTCCGGAGCACCTGGCGATACATTTTTTGTACCTCAGTTTTTGTAGGGGTTCACACTGCTAGTACTTTAGTTATGTGGCGTTCTTGTTCATTTTTGTTTATTTGTTTTGTCTTTGTCATGCTGTCTCAATTCGTGTTGGATATGAATTGCCGTGATTTTGGCTTTATAATTTTAGAATTCCCCCTTTCCTCGTTCTTGCGTCGGTATTCGGTTGCCGATGTATAATTAAGCAACTCTTCAATGTCATCAGCTAGTATGAAGACTTGGACTTCAAAAATATGGTTCCTATATTGGTAAATTTCTTGAAACTTTCAAAGACCCATTACTTTTTGGAATTTTACCTAGCAACCATATCTTTTTTAGTACCTTATTTTATCAGTGATCTTTTTCAATAGTCAGATTGCAAAAAAAAAAATATGATTCTAATTTTGGTAAATTTCCTGAAAGTCTAAAAGACCAGTTATTATTTTAAATTCTACCTAGCTTCCTTATCTTTTTAAATTTTTACAGTGAAGGACTTGTTATTTTTTTTGGAATTCTATCGAACAACCATACCTTTTTTCATTCCTAACAGTGATGATGATCATTTTCAATAGTCAGATTGCAAAAAACTTTGATTCTAATGTTGGTAAATTTCCTGAAACTCTCAAAGACCATTTTTTGGGGGGGATTCTACCTACAATACCGTTTTCAATTTCTTATATCACGAATAATTGTTTTTAAAAGACACACAGCAAAAATCTTCTGCTCTTGTTCTGGTTAATTTCCTGAAATTATCAAAGACCAGTAGTCCACCTAGCAACCATACATTTTTCAATCCCTTACAGTAACAGTGATTGTTTTCAATAGCAAGACTGCAAAAATATTTGATTCTGGTTTTGGTAAAATTCATAAAACTCTCAAAGACCTGTTATTTTTTTGGAATTTTATCTAGCAATCATATCTTTTTCAATTCCTTACAATAATTGGAAGTGTTTTCAATAGTAAGAATCTCTAATTTTAAATTAAACTTATATTGATGATTCCAATATATACATTTTCAAAACCAAACATTAGTATGGATAAAAAAAAAGTGAGCGGGGAGATTGCAATCTATGATTGACCTTTTTCATTTTGAAATTGTCATATTTATATGTAAATTTTATGCAATCGACTTATAAAAAGAAGTAACCTGCAGGGAACTAATGAGACTGATTTACAAGGCAACTGAAAAATTTTCGCTAACGTGATACGGTCTGTTAACGACCAAGGCAAAATACTGGTCATGCTCTTGACTAAACCAAGTGACAAAAATGGGAAAAAATGATGGAAACATGTTGTCTATAAAAACAGTTCACCAGCCCATTTCCTAACTCTTTAAAATCAATCTTCAAACAAATGTCACAGCTCACTGAAAATGAGCGCAAATAGGCTATTGCAATACTCATATGCATTTCAACGCAACGGAGTAACAGGAAGTTGCAAAAATAATCGCGAATAATTTGTCTTCACAAAACAACAATGCAAAGGGTTTTCTTACCAAGTCAATGACCCATTGTTCACATCTTCAATTGACCCTTACGGCGGTCGACTGTATCGCATTTCAAAAAGTGACATCATAAATGACCTTATGTTTGATGAAAACTGATGATTTTTTAGGGAATAAATTTTAGGTAATTAGTCTTTGTTACATCATTATTTTTAATATTTTGATATTGTTTTATTTACTGTAAACGTGAAAATATTCGCGCGTTGATAATTTTCGCTTAATTTGCGTTTGGAAATTTTTCGTGAATATAACCCCCACGCGAATACACTTAATAACAAATGTTTTACTATCAAACTTTGAAGATCCGTGAATATTATAACCACTCGAAAGGTTCGAGTACGACGTCGCCAAATTGACGCCCCGCAAAAGTAACCACGTTTGCAGTATTTAAATATAGTATGAAATAAAATATGCGTTTTTTTATTGTTTAGTATATCTTAAACTCATTTAAGAAACATTCTATTATATATTAGTATTAATATCAAACATTTACCGTCATATTTGGGATAAACATGTACACTGAAATTACTGGATCCAATGGGGTTTGTTACTTCGACAGTATACAACTGGTTATTCATCACTTTGGTTACAAGAATGGGTAAAACGTATCCTCTGACAAAAACAGTCTTCCCATAAACTGTATCCTTTATCTTTGTCAATTCAATAGCATCATACGCAATCACATTTACGATGGAGTTAGGTTTGAACAGCAAAATATTCGATATAGCAGGGAAGCTTACAACGAAAATGTTGATCGTTAAAGCATCACCATACGATACATATCTCGTTGCTATGTTTTCTGTCGTAAAATAAGGTTTACCTGTAATTTAAAAAAAAAACATAATTCTGTTCAGTTTGTTAAAGCTCTTTTTTGTTGACAATGTTATCTTTTTTTCGCAATTTTACAGAAATTACAACTTGATGAATTTATATTAATTAAATTTCAAGATGAATACGTAAGCAAAAAGCAAAAATCATAAATTAAGTATATATAACAATATCAGGATCACATATAGACAGAGAGCGTAAAAGAAGAAGTCGAAACAAGAGACCATAATACAAGCGCAACTAAAACTAACGCAATAACAGTTTAACCCCCTAAAAAAACAAAACAAAACAAAAGGACATAAGGTGCTCCAGACCCCATTCACATGTGACACCCGAAATGTTGTCAGTGAAAAGTATGGTGTTATGTCGAATTTGATGTGCGTCAATCCAGTCGTCAGGTGATCCAGAACCTACTTCGCATGTGACACCCGTAACATTGTCAGTGAAAAGTCCGTTCTAATGTCGAATTTGGTATGCATCAATCCAGTAACAATTCGGGATTTATTGAAAGATTCCATTTTCATTAATTTGCTTGTTATATTTGATGGTTACAAAACATAAGTTATCAAAATTCAATATGGAAAACAACAACAAAAATAAAAGCGTTGTTCCATTGCTTGGTTCTACAATGTAATTGTACAGACCTATGTGCACTCCTTTACCAATGAAGGGATATGTAGTAAATGCATATGAGACAAAGTCTCTAAAAATACAAGATTAAGGCAAACAATGGAACAACGCTTTTATTGTTCTTCTTAATCTTGAAGTCATCATGAGGCTTTCTTCAATTAGCTTTTCCTATATCAAGTATATAAAGTAAATTTAAGACGGCCCCTAGCACCTGTTTGAGCGGAAGTCATTGCTAAATGTCGAGCTACATACATCAATGTATCTTCTCTTTTGTTAATGGATGCGGGGTTGTCAACAAATATAAAATTAACTGGCAAATGTTCTTACAACCGCTGTAATCCATTGCCCGATAAGAAGAGCAATTAAAGACAATAACAACATACAAACAACCACAGGCCACTCAAGGAGTAAACTGCAAGAAAACTTGGCAACATAAAAAAGAGATGGGGCACTATACACTGAATAGTCAGAATAACATTTGGAAATTACAAATTTAAAATAAAATGCCAAAATTTGAAAGCGTGATAGTGTATCTATATCAATTATTCTTTCAAGAACAAGTACATTATAACTGTGATGTGTAGAAAGCATACATCTCTCGCACGGGGAATCTTTTTATGGACTTTACTGTAGGAGCCACGCTACATCCATGTATCTTCTCTTTTGTTCATGGATGCACAGTTGTCTTCAAACATAAAATTAACTTGCAAAATTTTTTTCTTGCCTCTGTTGTCCATTTCTATTATTGTTTATACCTAAACGTGTATTGAGTCCTATAGACGTCACCGATGAACGATTAGCTAGTAAATCTGCAAAATTATGTTATATTTATAATGTTTAAATTAGGAAATATACATACAATGAAAAAACTCATTGATCTTATACCTTACTTACATAAATACACAATTTGACCAACTACATGTACCTTCCCCTTCTCGTCCGAATTATTTGACAGAGGCAAATACTAAGAGAATCTTCTTGAAGAAAAATACCTAGCTAACGCAAAAATTTTTGTGGACTTTGATGATTCGTTTGGTAGAATAGAAAAAAAGGCATATTACCGAAATGGCCATACAGCTCATTAAAATTATTGTAGTTGGAGTTAACATATGTGTTATGGTCTCATGTTCATTTACTCCATATCCTTTCGTAAAATACATAGTTTTCTCATGACGTAATTTCAAGCGCATAAGAATTTGAAAGTCAATTTCAAGCTCCGCTTTCTAACTTCCATAATCACTGTATTAAATAATAAAATGCCGAAGTAACTGTAAAAATACTTTCTGCTTGCGAAATTTCGACACCCTCCGTTACTTCAGTGCAAATGAAATCAATAGATTTTGTTTGAAAACCATACACAAAGTTATGTAACATCTAGTAAATAAATTAATATATAATTAGATCATATATATATAAAATTATTGCGAAAACTAACCATTAAATGAAATAAAATATTCTTTGAACTTGAAAGTGGTTCCATTGGCAGGAATAGCATTAGAAACATTACAAACATAAATTCCTTGATCTTGATTGCGGTAAACTTTATTCATATCACCTAAAATATTTATTTCGCCGTTACCATTATCATCAATATATCTTATGTGTTCATTAAATTCTGTTTTGTGTTCCCATACACCAAATTTATATTGATCTGGTACTCCATGTGGAATGCATTTCAATACTCCTGATTTTGAATATTGAAATGTAATGTCTGGTGCATCTGCAAAACAAAATATATTTCTTGTGAATCGCTTCAAATTAAAAAGACATTGATCAAAACTTGAAAAATCTTAATGATTAAATGTATTGAAACGTTTATACATTCAATATGAATTGATTTCTACAAAACTAACAACAACAGCTTTGCCTTATAGAAATATGTTTAAGAAATAATGTTATAATAAAGTTATGTTAAAAAATATTAGAATATGATTATGTGATGTTTCTTTTCAAGTCAAATCCATGATTGCGATCAAATGATCAATATTGTGTATTGAATTCTCATTGGTCTATGTTCTGGATACTGTATATTATAAAGTTAAGGAATAGACACTTGTGCTACTTTAACTTAATATATGTTGTGGTGTGTTGTCAAAGACCGTTATGAATATATTTTTTAAACTCTCAATCTAGTTTTACAGAAAGTGTGAAAAACGCTCAAAATGACGTTTCAGGATAACAAAACTGAATAAAAAACAGGTATTATATCATATAAAGTTCGAACTAAAAACATATGTAACCTACTGATTAATGTAAAATGCAAAGGATAGAAATATATAACTTTTATCGACATAGTCTTTTAAGCTTGTGTTTTTAAACTCTCTGTAATAAATGTTTATTTAATTTGAACATACATTGAACCTCAATGGTAATATTGTCTTCTGAAGTTCCTGCAAGACTTTCCACACTGCATATATACAGCCCGGCATCTGATCTATTAGCTTTGTCTTTTGAAAATTGCTGTCCGCTCCCTATGTCAATAGCGGAAAAACCAGTAGATTCTTTTTTAATATGTTTCCAACTCAATGTTGTATTTTTGTGAACATAGCTAACATTGCAATATATGGCCATTTTGTTACCCTCAGTAACATTCATTTCTGGTCCTTGCATTATCTTTGCAACTGGTGTATCTATATTGAAAAAAGAAAAGATGATCAAATTTCATATCTATGTAGAAGGTATTTAATAACAAAAACATTGAAATATGGAGTTTCTGAATATTTCTTAGTTCTGATGTTTTATAGCATACCTGATTGCCAAAATTTTTTTTAGTTCTACAATAAATGTAATATATAATCCTATATTGCGTGAGTTCGCAATTTTCCGCTAAAGTCATACTTAAATACTAATATTAAAATCTACCATTTGCAAGCAAACCTCAAGTATCTAGTTTCTTTTTGGGATACTTTTGGATTATGGCTTTCCATATATTTGAATTTAATGCTGCTGATGAGAGGTTACACCTTGAAAACGTGTACAGTATAACGAAATTTACTGTTTGTATGCAACTTCGTTTATTTTAAAACTTTATCTCTAAAGATGAAAATGGGCGAAAACTCAATAATGGGAGGATTAACACAAATATATCTTGTAGACTGATACTAGTTCAGATTAAAGCAGTTCATTTGTTCTATCAAAAAGCGAGGATTCTTCTCTTAATATTTCTTACAATAATTATTTTCCCTGGATATGTGAACATATTAATGTACTCAATTTTTTGCTAGACAATATTTTTGTTCGTTTTTGCAACATTATTAATCAACATGTCATTTGAATTTCCATTGTTACAAGTTATCCTCTCATTTAAGATCTTTTGTGTTCTTTTACGAACAAGACTCCATGAAAAATGTTCAAAACGGAACTATACTAAACAGTGATAAACTTATTTCTTTTTCAATAATAACAGCAGATATATTGACGATATCCTAAATATTAACAATCCCCAGTTTTTAGGTTATGTAGACATCATTTACCTAGAAGAACTTAAATAACATAAAGCTTACAATTATTCCAAATACTACGCTTTTCTGGATTGACTCCGGTAAAATACAAACTAAAATATATGATAAAAGGGGTGATTTTGATTTCACTTTCTCCTGACGGCGACATTCCTCTAGCTCCATCATATGGGGCGTACATTTCTCAACAAGTTCCATTTTTACGCATTTGTATTTGAGACATAAGTTGTTCAAATGCGCACAGGCAGAATCTAAGTTCACAGTAACCTTGGTATTTGTAGTTTCTTACCACTGGACCGATACCACTGTTGGTGGACTGTTTGTCCCCGAGGGTATTCACCAACCCAGGAACAAGTACTTTGGTGCTGGCCCGAAAACCGATTTTATTTGAAAATTGCAATATCTAAAGTAAGAAAATTTTCTAAAAACCTAAGGAGTACCGTATCTCCCTCTTGCACAGCTCTGTCCTTAGATGATTTTGGTATTCCTGTTTAGATCCTTTTGGTACATGTTCTCTATCAGCTTTTACACAAATTTCGGTTCATGGATTTCCAAATGTTTTGATTTGATCTGCACTGATGAGACATAAGTTGTTGAAAATCGCACATGCAAAATCTAAATTCACAGCAACCTCGGTATTTTGTTGCTTGTCCTTCTCTTGACGATTTTAATGAATGTGACGTTCCTATCACAGCTAAATGTTACACCAGGGTTACAGATTTCCTGAATTGTTGAGTACATTTTAGAAGTTTAATAATATAATTGTAAATATGAAAATTTTATGTCTCATGAAAAAATAAAGGGATATGGAGTAAATGTAAATGGGACAAAATCCATATAATTACATGGTAAAAATAAGCAAATGGAATAACGCTTTTTAGTTGAAGTCACTATGAAGCCTTCATCAAAGAGCAAAGACTCCTAGCAAGTTCAAACTGGCCACTAGCACCGCTTTTAGGGGAATTCACTTGCTAAATGTTGAACAAAAGTGCATCCAGGTATCCCCTCGTCATTGATGTGGGGTCGTCAACAAACATAACAATCAAAGTACTCTCATAAACATTGTTTGTATATGTTGTGTACAAGTTGTAATTTTGTACAAATTATAATTTGTACAAAAATTTTGTACAAATTATAATTTGTATGTTGGTTTTGTACAAATTGTAATTTGTACAAAAATAGCCTGTACAAATTATAATTTGTACAAAAATAGAGCAAAAAACACTTTGAACTTGTACAAGATTTGATCATTTAATCAACATAGATAACTTAATACCAAAGTAACTGAATTGATGAAATTTTTACTTGTTTGCTATATCTTAAGAGAAAACTACAATATAGCTTGATTTGTTTTTCAAATTTGATGTCTTACAAAAACACAATAGGTATTATTTACAAATTCCATCTTTGATAAAAATTATCAAATATTCATTTCTTTGAGCAGGTCAATGATCCATGGCAACGGGAATTACACAAGACATTTGATTTCCGGCATTTGCATTTGGAAGTTGTACAACCACCTTTACATTTGCAAGAAAGGAATCCTTGTCCTCCAGTTTTAGACAGTTTTGTAACTGCCTCGCGTAGAGAAATTGGAGTACTAGAAATCATTTCGGAATTCATACTGTTTCACTGACTTCTTCAATCTGATTACGGCTAAGGTATCCTGTTAATGTACCAGCGAGAGTCCCGATACGAAACCCACATTCATGCATTTCTAATACAACACCCCTAATGTTTCTTGGATCAGTGGGTCCCCTATCATATTGTGGAATAGGGACGATAATATATTTCCCTACTGACAAATCGTTTAGTTTTTGCTTCGTGTGTTTCATCAGACGCTCTGCCTGAATTTGCTGACCAGACAGGGCTCGCTTTCTCGCATGAATTATGGGTGTATCACTCCCAGATTGAATATCAAGTATTTCTTCTAAGGAGTCTTAAGTTGAGTCAGCTGAGCGATCATAAGTGTCATTAGTGGCATCAGTTGTGATAGCATCTGTATTTTCATCTTCATTTGCCTCTGTCAATACTTTTTCTAGATCCTCTTCAGTTTCTAGTGTCGGCAGTAATTCCTTGGGTAAGTTAAATGAAGACAGGCCAATTTTTGGTTCAGATCAGATAGTGCCTTATAAGGAGGTTTGCCTACTACCCTATGATAGGAGCGGTTTTTTGAAAGTGCACAAAGCGGAGTCCCTCAGACAACTGTGTTGAGTCTTTGTCATTCATCCATGATGTAATCATTTCCTTGATGTTTGCATTGGCCCTTTCTACTGAGCCTTGACTTTGAGGATGTCTTGGTCTTCCATGAACTATAACAAGTTCTTCCCATAGTGATTTAAGTTCAATAATGATATTTGCTGTGAATTCTCGACCATTATCACTCTGGAGAATGTGTGGTGCACCCAGTAGCAAAAATTTATCAAGGAGATGGTATGTGAATTCTGCTGCTCCCTTAGATTTCAGAGGTCTCAAAACACTAAATTTAGAAAAATGGTCCTGATAATGTAGGATCCATTTATAACCATTGTCAGGTACAGCCTGAACATCAACCAAATCAACTTGATCTCTAGAATTAAAGTCAGCTGATTGTATTGGCTTAACAACCAATTTGGAAACCTCAGTTCGCTTTCGTTTAAGAATGTGACCCCTAGATGTTTTGTTTTTGGTCGTTTTAACCTTGATATGGGATGTTGTCTCCTTGACATTTACCCCATTTCCTTTCTTTTTCATATTGCTCACAATTATTTCCAAAGATTCGTATAACCTCTCTACTTATGTTAGCAAACTGTTTTTTGAGTTCTTTGTGAGTTTTATGGATTCCACCATGGCCAACACTAATGTGGGCAGTCTTAATCAAAGGGTACATTTCTTCTATTGCCACAAAATATAAAATTTGACCTTCTGAAATCAAAATAGGGAACTTGTGAGGAATGTATAAGACAAATTTTGGTAGCAACATAAATACAAAGAGAGTCATTATCGCTCACCTGAATCATGGCTAGAATACAGATATGAAGGGCATTTTAACATACTCAAATGTTATACTATGTTCCCCGATGGGGCCATCTTGTACAAGTTACGGACTTCCTGCATATCTTTTGGTAGGGACCATCTAGTGCCATTGTGACTGAGTTTGGTTCTTATCTAACTTTTAGTTATTGAGAAGATCTTTGAATGTGTTTTCCATAGAGTGAAATATATAACTATTTTCTCTAGTGACGGCCATCTCGACTTGGGCACGGACTGAGTTATAACTCTTTTCTGGTCTTCCAAATGTTTAGATTTTATCTGCACTGATGACACATAAGTTGTCGAAATGCGCATATGCAGAAAGTAAATTCACAGTAACTTCGGTATTTAGTTATTTGTTACCACTGGGTCGATGCCACTGCTGGTGGACTGTTATTTCCCGACGGTATTCACCAGTACAGCTAGTAGTCAGTACTTCGGTGCTGACCCGAAAACCGATTATATTTGGAACCTTACAATATGTACATTTTTGTAAATTTTGTTGAAAACTAAGGAGTATCTCCCTCATGCAAAGCTCTGTCTTTAGCTGATTTTGGCTTTACATTTAGATCATATTGGTTATTTGTTCTCTATCAGTATTTAAACATCTTTGAGTTTCTGGTCTTCCAAATGTTTAGATTTTATCTGCACTGATGAGACATAAGTTGTCGAAATGCGCATATGCAGAAAGTAAATTCACAGTATTCGGTATTTAGTTATTTGACTAAGTTTGGTTTTATTTGACGTTCTGTTCTATTTGACGTTTGGTTCTAATTGAACAAGTAGTCTCAGAGAATTTGTTTTTAGGGTCCATTGATAAAAAAAGTTAACAATGACGGACAGACGACTGACACCCAGTGATGGTAGATATACAAACGGAATTAAGAAATAAGCTAATTTTTGGCCCATTGAACCTCTAATATTAGCATTTGAGTCAAGTATCAGATTCACAGCTAGATCATGGAACTTCATATCTTGAAAGTTTGGTTGGAATAGGAATAAGTTTTGTAGGGGTTTGGGAATTAACAAATGAGCTATTTTGGGCTCAGTGAACCTTGAAAAACATGTTAAATCTGAATTTTTAAGCAACAGGCACCTTACTACATCATGGGATTAATATATCCTGAGGTTTTGCTAGATTTGTATTGCAGTTTTTAAGGAGGTACAGATATTCAAAATGAATTATGAAATGAGTCATATTTTGCTCGTCTAATCTAATTTCTAATATTAGCAAAGTCAATTATCTGATACACAATAAAATCAGGGAAACAGCACATCTTGAAAGTTTCGCCTGAAGCAGAATAAGTTTTGAATAATAATTTAAAAAAAAATGAGTTATTTAGGGCTCATTGAACCTCTTAAATCTGTGATGACAGAGTCTCAAATTTCAGAGTCATTATCAGATCGGTGAAGAAGTTTGGTGGATTTATCGGACTCTAGGTTTTGAGTAAGTTGTGATTTAAACAATACCAACGGCTGATTATAAAATAATTAAAACTACCATTCTCCTGTTTTCGTACAAGTTTCTCAATACCAGCAACCTGCACAACATCATACTTCTTTAAAAGGTATCGATCATGGTCAGTTTTGGGACTAATTGTCTTTGCATTAATTACTTTTTTTGTTTATTCTTCAAGTTTTGATTTTGTAAAAAGCACATTATGTTGAGATGTGTTGTTTCTAGATAACTCTAGAATCTCTTGGAAAAATTTGTCCTCTTGGTCAACCATTGTCATATAAGAATGTGGAAACTAAACCTCCTTTTCTCAATATACAATTCTGCTTGTTTGAAAGAACTTTTAAAATGTCCAAGAAGATATCTTTTAACAACAGTTCAAGGATTAACAAATTTATAGTAATCACCCCTGGGTAATTTATCACATAGATCAATAGGAACAATTAAAAATGTTATGTTTTGCAGTAAGGTGATATGGTACAAGTTGAAAGTGATTTTTGCTCTATTTTTGTACAAATTATAATTTGTACAGGCTATTTTTGTACAAATTATAATTTGTACAGGCTATTTTTTTTACAAATTATAATTTTAACGGAAATGTTAGTAAAAATGAAAGAAACTGATTAAAAATCAAGAGAAACTGTGACGCAACTTACATTCTGTACGTAATAGCGGATATCGACAAAATATTCTGCCTGCATTCGCTAAATTAGCTTTTAGATAAAGTGATCGTAAAATTTTACATAACTGCTGGTTTCTCACTGATACTGCCGATGTCTTTGAAATTTATGGTGATTCTTCACGAAACCCTTCTGGAAGTTTCTTCCCTAGTGCGACAGTATTTTACCAGCAGGGTAGGATCCTCTGAGCAAGCTGGCATTTTAGCGGCGAACAATCCTTCACCCATCTTTCAAAATTACGTATTGTAATTTTCATTCCTTTCAAGATTGTGGTCATTGAGTTAGTTGTCTACTTTTACTGGGTTTTATTCGTCTATTATATTAATATTTGTATATTATAGGGAAACGGGACAGGAGAAGGGGAGGTTTGGGTACCCATAAACCGGTTTAACCCTACCACTGGCTTTTGCTTGTTCCGGTACCAAGTTCGGCTGTCCATGGTTCCTATCTTTATCTACGTTTGCCTATTGTCTTGTTTGTGTTTTCCCTCACGGATGTTGTAGCATTTTGTAGTTATTTTCGGCCATTGTAGATGTTATCTCTTTTTATTTTATGTATCAGTCCGTGTTTTGATATATTCATGAACTTGATATTTCTCATTAATTGCAAAATTTAGGATGAATATGTACAACATATGATACTGCTTTGTTTGACAACACTGTTTAAAGACTTCTTGGTTTTAAAAGGTGGAAATTTGATGACTCGAAATAGAATTTATCCAATATGTGAAACTCAAACATCGAAATACATTTATCAATCGATTATGGTACTACTGTATTTGCTTTAATGCTTGAAGAAATAAACTTACTTTCAATATACACAGAAATATTTTCATCCTTAAGAGGTTTCCCACCTGCATTTATTGAAGAACACATGTAATACCCTTCATCTGCAGGCGAAAACTGTTTGATCTGTAAGTTAAACGGTCCTACAGTCTTGTTTGTAATCAAGCTCAGTCTTTCATTTTTTTCTATCACTGGGTTGATGTCATAACCAGACGTATATATATGTTCTTTCCCTGGACCACTCCAAGTTGGTGGTGTGATCGATGTTTGCATGCAAGGCAATATCACTGTTTCATTTCGTCGAACAAACATCTGTCTTCCAGCAGTAAAAACGTCTAAAACAATAATTATAATTGTCACAAAGAAATTTAAAATCGTTTTAATAACACTTTACATGGTTTGTTAATGGTTTGTGCTTACTTTTGGCCTGCTTTACGTAGTATGGCTTTGTAAAAACAACTTAATTTCTCCAAACTTCAGTGTATCTTGTGTACACGATTAGGTATTGCTGCTTGTACACAAAAGCCGTATTTACAATGTTCATTTGCAATATTGGACAATTTCAAAAAGCAAAGCTAATATTGAAAAAAAAAATGACAATACCGAATCCTCCTGTTTTTATGAAACGGCTATATGCGAATATTTATTGTTTGTTCTTTAATATTAAGTTTAAACCTGTTTTACCTATTCTATGAATTTTCATAGTAAACATATGTTTAATAAAGTCTCGTGTTGTTTCCCGCCAAATCTATTTGGAAAACAATTTTGCCGGTGTTTATTTTTATCATGCGATACCCCTGCTAGAGGACTGTTAGACCCCGAGAGAACGCACTAACCATAAGTCATTACTTGAAGTTGACCCGGAAATTCATTTATTTTTAACCTTGCTATATCTAAATTTTACATTTTTTTTTGAAAACTAGGAAGTTTTTTTTCTATCAGCTTATTTGGTTATAAAGTTCGAAAAATGTTTTGGATTTGATCTGCACTAACGAGATATTAGTTGTCAAGATGACCATATACAAAAACTAAATTAACGGTTACTTCGGTATTTTGTTATTTATTACTGCTTTGTCGATGCATTTTCCGGTGAAGTGTTAATCCTCGAGGGTACTTACCAACCAAAAACCGATTTATTTTGAACCTTTTATATCTAAATTTTAAAACGTTTGTCTTGAAAGTAAGGAATATCTTCCTCTTTGATAGCATTGTCCTAAGATGAATTGAAGCTTTTATATCTAGATCATATTGGTTATTTGTTCTCTGTAAGCTTTTACACGTATTCCGGTTATGGACTTCCAAATTGCATTGAAGAGACATAAGTAGTCAAATGCGCATATACAGAAATTAAATTAATATTTCGGTATTTTGTTATTTATTACCATTAGGCTGATGCCTCTGTTGGTGGACTGTTAGTCCGCGAGCCCGAGGGTGTTCACCAACACAGTACTCAGTACTAAAATTCTGACCCGAAACCGATTTATTTTGAATCTTGCAATTTCACAATTTTTCAATTTCTTGTCTAATACAAATTGATAAGGTAACGTGTTTGTAGTACAAGTGTACATTAACAACCTTTATGACGTGATAATTACTCTTCTTGATTGTAGTACAACTGTGTTTCAATATGCGAACTATTATTATTTGAAGTTTAATGCTAGGAGGTGTTTGCTGTTATCCTGTTTTTGTAATGTAGCGAAGCGCTGCACTACTAGCTGCAGGTCTTGTAATGGCCATCATACATTTCATGTAAGAAAAAAATCTGCAGTTTCTTCTTAAACTTTGTTAGTAGTTTTAATGACACCTTGACGCAATTAAATACTATTTTAATCTGCATTTGGAGCTGAAAATAAGTTTGTTTTTTGTTTTTGTTTTTGTTTTTGTTTTTTTTTTTTTTCTATTTATTTATTTTTTTGTTTTTGTTTGTTTTTGTTTGTTTTGTTTTGTTTAAAAAATCAAACTTTCAATTCACCCTATATAATTTTGATGCTTGTGAATACCACAAATGCATATATATTTTGCATCGAAAATGGTTGCTTTAATTGAAACTACAGTCTTATCATTGACTGAGCGCACGATAACGTACCTGAATATAGCAATACAGTTAGAACACCACACATGAACATTTGATATGTTTCCATTCCAATGACAAAATCTACAATATGAAATTGCACATGAATTGGAATTATTATCCTGTTTGAGCTGCCATATTTTAAGTAGCGGTAATTTTGAGATTTTTTCCTAGAGCATCTTGAATTGAACTTAATTTTGTTGTATTTGTCAAGTATTAACAGTAACTCTGAGAAAATATCTAGACAGAATTATTGTAAGTAAAATATGAGACAAAAATACTAAAAAGCAACAGGGGAATAGTAATTTTACCCCGCCCTCTTCCATCAAAACGACTCTAATAATTTGCCACTGCTGATGTCATACATAGAAAAAAAAATGAAATTGCATCTTGTTGGAATCGTGGTATATGTTTCCAAGAACCGATTTTCCTTGCAGCTGTACAGTGATGAAATTTTTGACGCAGTTATTCGGGAATTTTGTAAAAGTATTCCATTCATGCATAACTTCTTACAGTGTTATAACTAATCAAGTCTTTGTTTGAGGAGACATAAAAATGTTAAATAAAATTTACAATAAAGAATTATCATTAAGTGTGGAGGCTTCTATAAAGGGTTTTATTTTACAACTCATTTGAATTAAAAAAAATAATGACAATAATACAAATTACACATAACCTGTTTTAAAACAATACGCATCCCCCCCCCCCCCCC
>MJUU01002399.1:356345-368726 GCA_002080025.1 Modiolus philippinarum
TCTTTTTTTTTTTTACGTTTGCCATCTTATCAAGGACCAGATATCCGGAAGCAGTAACTCCTTTGAAGCTAAAGATAAAACTTGATTAGCAATTTATGCTAGAGTTTTGAGACCCTGTTTTATTTTGTAGACAACTGAATGAAAAAAAAAAAAAACGTTTTTTAAACTACTATAATTCGCAGCTAACATCGCATACGTCATTTGTGAAATCTATGCGCATTAAGTTCAAATGTACTTGTCATAAACCCCCAAATCAGAATAATTTCGAGTTTCCATGAGCAACTCGAATGTGGTAACCACTATTAAAACTTGGCCAGAGTATTATTGAAACGACTTAATTTTCAAGTCTGAAATTTAATTTTCTATATTTTGAATATAAACTCAATCAGAAGAAGACAATTATTATAATATATGCTCACATACCGTTTGTATAAAGATAAATATGCTGAATCGGCTTAAGATTTTGTAAACACACAATAATATCAAACAACCAATATGTTATTAGAACATATAAATTTTAAAAATGCGATTGAACAAAGCATAATTAAAAAACTATTTCCTGTAATTTTTATATGAATGGGAAATAGCAGTAATATTAAACAATGGTATTATTCTATTTCCGGAAATAAAAAAAAATATACAAAAAGCCCTTAAGTTCCGCTTGTTGATTAATTTGGCACGGTATATAATATACTTGTGACATTTCTATGGATCTTCGTCTTGACTAACACATGCTATGATACATCATTTTGATCATTATGTAATAAATATCGAATGCATTGGGGTATAGTAAGTGAGAACCGATATCTCAATGATGTGCATCCCTTGAGGGTACACGCAAAACATATAGCTCCCAAAGAAAATCACAAAAACAATTATAACAGCAAAGCTTCACCCTTTTGTGATAATGCATGCAGTTATGGGTTTTTATTTTATATATATTTTTTTATTTGACTGTTCTGTATGAAATAACAGGGTCTTCAAGCGTATAATTCTAGTTCGGCGAGAGTGTTTTACCAACAGACATGCTCCCTGAGCTAGCCGGCAGTTTAGTGGTGAGCACCCCTTAACCCATCTTTCAAAATTATCATTTTCTCTCCTTTCAAGATTGTAGTCATTGAGTTAGTAGTATGAGTGTAGAAAAGATAACACGAAACACTTATTAATAAAATGACCGAAAATTGCAATCATGAGCCACAATCTACCAGGGAAATGAAAAAGAAAAACAAACAATGACAAAAGACATAGACAATGATGAGAACTTGGCATGGCAGGACTTCGTAATAGCACTAGCAAGAGCTATCATTAGGGTTAAACGGGTCTGCTACTAATTTATCCATCCGTTTAACTAGTTCACTTACTTGTATAAAGGAGTTGGTTGTTAAATACTGTGAAAAAAGCTCTAACAAACCAAGGATTCTTCTCTAATATAACCTATAATAATCAATGTTCCTGGACATGTGATGATATGATTAATGCACTCAATCTTTTGCTGGACAATATTTTTGTTCGTTTTTTCAACACTATTTATCAACAGGTCATAGGTATTCCCATTGGTACAAATTGTGCACCTCTCATTGCAGATCTTTTTCTTTTATGTTACGAACGAGATTTCATGAAAAACTTCAAAACGGAACCATACCTAACAGTGATAGACTTATTTCTATTTTCAATGATAACAGCAGGTATATTGACGATATCCTTACTATTGATAATCCCCAGTTTTTAGATTATGTAGACATTATTTACCCGCCACAACTGAAATTAAATAAAGCTAACAATGATTCCAAATGTTGCCCTTTTCTGGATCTGACTATCAATATTGACTCTGGTAAAATCAAAACCAAAATAAAAGATGAAAGGGGTGATTTTGATTTCACTATTACTAATTTCCCTTTTCTTGACGGCGACATTCCCCTTGTTCCATCCTACGGGTCGTATATTTCTCAACTGGTACGATTCGCACGAGTTTGTTCTACTCTTGATCATTTCAATGAACGTAACCGTACTATCACAGCCAAGCTTTTACAACAGGGTTACAGATTTCATACGTTATTGAATACATTTAAGAAGTTTTGTAATAGATATGAACATGTTATATCTAAATTTGGCGTTACTCGTAAACAGCTTATTACTATGGGCATTTCTAGTCCTCGTTTTTACGGAAATGTTGCTAAAAAAGACCAGAAATTGATTAAAATCCAGAAAAGCTTCTGACATTCCTCAACAACGTTTTCATAAAATCGAGAACGAGAAATGTCCTTTGTAACAATCTGTCTGCGAGCCACTTCATATCCAGACGTTAAATGTTCTGCAAAACTTCTTAAAAGTATTCAATAATCCATGAAATCTGCAACACTGTTGTGAAAGTTTGGATGTGGGAGCAAGGTTACGCTATCCAAAATCGGAAAGGGCGAACCACAAAAGCTGAGGCACGTATACCTGTATTGGGCTTTATCGGTATGATAATAATACAATCGGGAAATTGGACAGATAAAGGAGGTTTTGGGTACCCATAAACCGGTTACAACCTACCGCTGTCTTTTGTTAGTGCCGGTACCAAGTCCGGCTTGTCCCGAGCAATTTAGCATTTTTTTTTTATCATAAATGTCGTATGTTCGTCAAGTAATATATTATTTTTAATAAATATACAGTACATTGGCATCCATAATTTATTTTAAAAAAGATCTGTTCAAACATGGTCATTTTAGGAGTTTTTCACTCTACTCCTGCGGTACAAATTTACCTAAATAGAAAAAAGAAGGGAAATGGGGAATATGTCAAAGAAACAACGACCGAAAGGGGAGTAATAACAACTCAGAGCCACCATTAGATCTTCAATGAACGCTGAGGAAACCCCACACCCAACGGCAGGTCGGAGTCGGCCCCTAAATAAAGAGAAATAACATAGATAAGCAAAAAAACATCATCCTAGAATCCTTTAGACATAAATATAACTAACTAGAAAACAGACTAGACACACAAAGGCTTAATAAATTTCCTGACTTAGGACAGACGCAAACCTGTTGCGGCGGGGTTAAACTAGCTTTATTGGGCCCAAACCTTCCTCTATAGCCAATATGCTAAATAAAAAAAAAACAATCGTAATAACAGTAAAATTCAGTTAACAACAGGACTGCGTCAATTGTGAAAAATGAAACAGAAAGAACTAAATATACGGACATTAACATGAAATCACAAAAGACTACTAGCAGTTAAATGACATACCAGCTCCAGACCCATTACCAACTGACAAATAAAGTTATGTATCCTCAGTATACAGCTTCCACCAAGATCCCTTCCCATGAGGAGTTTAGCATAATGATTTTATTAATATTATACAATTATTGACTTTGCTATAGGTTGCTACTGGGATTTATCAACCTAAAAAAAGTTATATTCACCGAGCTGAAAGCGAGGTGAATATTGCTTTTTGAGGGTTGATAAATCCCTGTAGCAACCTATTCAAAGTCTATAATTGATTTATTATATAATTAAACATAGAGAGTATTACCGTTAATCATTGAGAAACTGAAATTCTGTTTCGTTTCCTTTTCTGTTTTGCTAATTCATTGCTTAAGGATACTGATGATTTACATTGTATAAATAAAATTAATTTGCGTCTTAGATTAAGAAAAGGAGAAAAATAACAATAACTTTCAGGAATTTATTTAATAATGCTGTTCTATCCTAAATTCGGTTGACTATGGAAATCTTGAATTTTTATATCTATTTTTAGTCCATTGTAGGTTGACATGACGTTCCAAACAACCTATGTGCTATTTATAGCCCGTTTCATGTTGACAAAACATTCCATACAATCTATGAGCTATTTATAGCTCATTTTAGGTTGACATGATACATACTCATTACTTTTCAAGCTGTTTTCAGCCAATCAGAAAACAGATAAAATTCAATCATGTAATAAACTAGAATACATAACCCGTTTCCATGCAATACTGATTTTAGAAATTTAGAATGTGTTTAGTTAAGATGCAAAGACCCTATCAAAAAATCAATTTAATACCAAAGAAGGTCATACGTAATGACTTTACGACAATACCGTAACTATAACCCTTATGAATTAGACGATTTAAAGGTTTTATAAGTTTGTTAGGCGAGTTCAAGTATTTTCTATTCTTATGTAAAACATTACCGTAAAATAAGGGATGTGAAATACTAGCTTACAGGTTGCATTGTATTAATGAACTAAGTCTTTATATCGATGATAAAATTTAGTAAAACATGCATCAAAAGAGATATTTATAGTATGTGATATATTTATTAATATTAAATATGATATTACATTAAATTCTGTTGTAAATTTGTCTAAAATATGCACAAGGATATTTTTTGTATTCGATAATTGTATGATGTAAATGCCAACATACTACTAAATTTTGTAAAAATTTACAAAATATGCATCAAAAGTTATATATACAATGCGATTTGATGTAAATTCCAACTAAAAATCCTATTTTGAATAATTTCCCCTAACAGCTGAAACAAAAAGGATCTTTATACTATTAGATATAATATAAATGCCAAAATGTACTTAACTCTGGTATAAGTTTACTACAAACGTGCAATGAAAGTAACCCTATACAACAATCAGTTATTGTTAGTAATAAGAGATAGCACAATACTTTTTTTTATTTAACACGAAGACGCTTAAATTCTAATGTGAAGGCTCTATAATATAAAAAAAATATGATTTCGACAAATTTTCATTGACAGAAAATAAGAATTAAAGTCAGACTTTTATGTCATATGACTCGGTAACTTTAACTGAATTAAGGTACAATTTTCGTTTGGTTTTATGCATTATAAACATGTTTTAAAATGATGGATTTCCTTTGTTTGGGTTCTAGTTCTGCTGATGAGGAATAAATTTCCGAAATGGCCATACAGCTCATTAAAATTATTGCAGTTGGAGTTGACATATGTGTTATGGTCTCATGTTCATTTACTCCATATCCTTTCGTAAAATAACAAATCAATTGTAAAGGACACTTCATATATCAATTAAAGTGTACATGTACAGTATAAGGTGTATGGTGTAAGGTGTAATATTTTACGGTTTTATGGTGTTTTGGTATATGGTGTATTGGTGCATGGTGTATGGTACAAATTATAGGTTACAATAAACCAAATAATTGCCTTCGGAACGCATCTAGCTTTTGAACACAACATTTCATTCAGAATAAATCGATAGATCATCTACGATTGGTTGATAATGAAATGAAGTATTTAAGAATAAAACTGAATAATGTATAGTCAGTTGAAATATTATAATTTAATTTTCGTTATTCTACCCCTGACCATCATATGTGATATTTTAATGCCTAGGGTTGGGATTTGAAAAATATCGTTTTTTAAATATCACCTCTTTTGAGCCTCAAATTAAACCCAGAAAAGCCATGGGAACCCCTATTTTTTATTTTAATAAAATAAAGGTCTTTATATGTAGTTTTCATTTTCTAGACAACCAAGCATAAAATTAACCTACATCTATTTTTAGAATTTTGTTGAAAAGGGGAACCCCCATACGGAAATAATGGTTTATTGTAACCTATAATAGTGTGAATGGTTATTTTTTACTGTAAAAGCACTAAATAAATGTAAAATCGAATCAAGATTAGTTGCAATTTTGAATTATATCTCACTTATGTAAACAAAATATGTATAGGAAAAACGTTTATTGGAGAGATTATACACACTAATTAAGGGCTTTCCAGTGTACAACGGAAAGCCATTATTGGGATTGTAAAATCGTGTTGGCTTTTTTTTTCTTTTCTTCACAAAGGTATCTAAGTGGGTAAGTCTAGGTCGATGAAATTTGGTGGGGTTTTGTAGTTTCTGTTGAAGTTGTGATTGCATCCGTCTTGGGTCGTTTCGTTATCAGGGGAGGGGATGATTTAAGAAAACTCCCTAAACATGTTTTGTGATATTATTCGGAAATGGTAATAAATAGGTACTGAATTGTAATGAGAAAAATGTTTGTTAGGCTATGACAGATATTTCGTTTATTTGGGCGAATGTTGGTGGATGGACCGTTTTCATGATAAGGGATTGCAAAGTTTTGGTACTTTTCATGGAGCAATTATTTGGAGAAATTTCGGAATGTGTAAGGAATCGGTATTTGGGACCTATACCAATGTATTTAGTTGATATGTTTTACATTTAAAAAAGTAAGGGTTAAAGGTTATTGGTCACTTTGAAGTGGACTTGCGAAATAATGATGTCATTTGTAAAAATAAAATGCTTTTTAGGTGTGGTATGTGAAGGAACGCATGCGTAGTTGTATGTTCAAAGATGGATGACTGGAGTTACAAACGTTTTGGAGGAAATAATGTCTGATTGTATGTATGTGTACACGAAATGAAAGGTAATCATTGAATGCAATTTTAATGACGTTTGTGGGACCATCAACTGGAACAGTTTTATTCTTATGTTTATTCTTATTATGAGAACATCGATTGATTATTTCGTGAAATGTGCAAATTATCAGGTTGGGGAAAACCCTAGCTGCGGAACCGTAGCTCTATAGGTCCTTTTATATTTTTCTGATTTGCCGGACCAACTATAAAAAAAATCAGCACAAGGACCATAAGAGCTATGGTTCCGCAGCTAGGAAAATCCCAATTGGGGTACTATACTAGGGGTTTCAGCCGGTCCGATTTTACGTGTGACATATGGGAATCTCCATATAACGTATATCTACGGTAGCGAGCTGCATGTATTATATGGGGTCATATGTAGGCTATCAATGGAAAGGGCCATCCTTGCTCTTTTATTTGATACCAGTATTTTTGCTCTCGGGTATTTGAGTCAAGAGGAATGACATCATAAAGAAGGGCACCTTTCACTCGTTGTGAAACTTGAAATTCCGATTTTTTGCCAAACTTTTACCGGCAAAGGCAAATTGCAATGCATTTATGCGGAAATTGGCTTATGGATGCCCTAAAATCTAATTATATTGCGAAAGAGGAGTATTTAGGCTATTTAAATCTGCATGCGCGAAAATGGTAAATGCAATTGAACTTATAGTAACTGAATGTTGAATAAAAAGTACGAGGAAAAAAAGGTGGACAAATTTGAGAATACGCTCCCATGGGCATCAAAGCCACCACAGATACTGAAACTCGAAATAAAAAAGTGCTAGTTTGAAAGACACTTTTCCATTAAATAAAAATATAAAAAATATTCGACCTTGGCTCTAAAGTTTTCCTGTGAGAAGCTGAGCTTTCTGGTCAGGTTTCGAAATTTTGCTACAAAATTGCATGTTTTTTTACACAAAATTCATCACTTTACAAAACAGAGGCTACTGGACAAAATATAATTCTTCCAGGAATTTTACTCTAACTCTAAATAGGTACATATATATTGTTAACAAATTGACAAAAAATCAGAGAGGTCTGACTTTTAGGTTCAGAGAAATGCGAATTTAAAGTGCGGTGCCGCATTTTTCCACTAAAAATTTTACAGACATGTTCTCTACACGGACATTTCCCGTTTCGGTTGAACACGTCCTGCCCCAATTTATATAAACCTACATTCTTATTATTACATTGGTGAAAGAGTTAAGGTTAAGGCAAAGTATTTTCGGCAGAATTTCTTTTTTTTTTTTTTTTTTTTTATTATAAGTCCGAAAGCTCACGGAACATGTATATGTTAAAAGAAATCTCCATAGACTTATAATGGGAAACGTCACAAATGACCTTGAGGGCCCCGGTCACGTGGTATTTTTGTGCTCTTTGTCTTTGGGCGCCCGACCATGTACATTTAAAAGAGAAAATACGCTAATAATGTGCAAGGGGTTTCCCGAGTTCAAGATATAGGTCTTTAAAATCGGCGACCGGCTTGTCACAAATAAGGGTAAAATGTGCATTTCTGAGGGTCTCGGCCGGCTAGACTAACAAAGGCAGGGGCGATTTCTAGGCTGTTTTGTAATAAGAGTACTCCAGTGACTTGATTCACACAAGAAAAATAATTCTAGGTATTTATTTTAAAAATCACATGAGACCCCTTACTATACCCCAATTGAGGTATAATATCCCAATTGGGGTATATGATTATACCCCAATTGGGGTATTTGGTCAGTTTTATATAGATTATTTTTTCTCAATTCAATGGCGCGTAAGAAACATTATACATGACATGCATGAGAAACTTCGTGATCGTTGTCATCAAATGACATATCGCAATCTACTTGATGATACTGCATTTCACCAGCAGGGGAGTTTAAAGGACGTAAAATCATATATTTGATTCTGTCAAAATCAAAGACTATCGCAATTGTAACTGGGTATAATATCAAGGCAAGAGAAACGAGGAGTGTGTGAAAATATAATCTAGTTGAACTGAAATTTAGTTTGTAAAAATAAGCAAAGATATTGAAGTTTCAAACACTATTGTTACTGACTACTTTTAGAGTATTTGTAAGACATGGACAAAGAGAGAAAACTCTGAAAGAAATCAAATGACATGTTTATTTGAATATTTTTCCCTTCTTAATTTCTTTGATAATCAAAAAATATTTTCCTAAATCTATCACAGTTTGCTTTATTCGAATGTAGAAAGAGTTTTCTTTTAGATAAGCAGCATAAAACGATTGTTAGCTCCTCAAATCTCACGTTATCTCTAAATCAGAGTCACTGGTTTTGTAAAATCATAAATCCATCTGCACAAAATTTGCATTATCCTTTTGACAACAGAAGTATATCATCCGAAAGCTCTTTTACTATAGATTTATAATTATTATGTATGATGATGCGCCATTCAACCCCTAAAATATAATTAACAAATTACTGATAATATACCCCAATTTGGGTATAACAATATACCCCAATTGGGATATTATACCTCAATTGGGCATAGCACCTCAATTGGGGTTTTCCCCAAACCTGATTATATCGTAAATGGCCGAATTGTGAACATGTGTAGTGTGTAAATAAAAATAAGATTGTAAATGATAGTTTAATTTTATGGAAGGTGATTTATTAGAAAACAGTGGTTATTAAACCTTTCCCGGTTGAATAGTATATACTGTAGAGCTCACATGGAAAACGCAAAATCCTTGTTGTTATCACGGACAAATTTTGCGAAACGTGGAATTCTACCGCGATCTTGAACGTGGACAACCTAATTGAGAACGTGTTAAAATGATTTGGACGCCAAATTTTAAAGATTTTTCTGTGAAATTATGGATTTTAACACAGGATTATGCATTTCTTGCATCTGTTTGGATTTTATTATTGTTTTTCAGGACGTCTAACATCACGAGGATGGGAAACATGGGGTTGTGGTTCATCGTGCTTCGCGACCTGTTGGTGCCATCAGTAAATGTCTACATTTGCAGACCTCTCTGGTTTTCCAGATTCTGAGGGTTTTAGCTGTTCCCCTGACGGCACGGTGGTTTCTTTCCGAGGTCCATTTTCGTGCGCGGGACTTTTGGCTTTCCTCCACCTTTAAATACAGCTGGTGTCGAGCAGGATATCATTATGGATAGATGGGTTGTCCTGACCAGCTTCCGCTCACTACATTGATATTTGTCTTTCTGTCTAAACCTTCATTATTGGTTTGTATATAGTCCTCTGGTAATTGCAAGGGAAATGGTGGTAAATGGTTACAAGGAGGGGGTCCTGCCTGTGAGGAGGGTTTCTTTGGGGTTTAGACGCATCAGGTTAGGGGGCTAGGTTAGGTAGACACACAGAAATCCGTACCATTGCGCTGGGGTCAGCGTTACGGAATGCTACGAAACCTCCTTCCCGTCCTTCTATGGGGGTGTACATACGTTACACGTCACTTCGTGGCGGCTCTCCTAGAGAGGATGTTAAGATAGCATACAGATACAGATACGTGGACAAAATATTTACCTGTGTGGACCCCTCGTGCCATCTTGTTGAACGTGGAATCATCGCGGGTCAGCATCTAGAAATCATTGTGTTGTCGTGAAAAATATAATTGAAGAGATTGAGCTTCATGTCAACAAATGACCAATTACCCAAAATTATCATAATCAGAAAGTTTGACAGGTTGAAGTTATATAAATATAATTTTCTTTGACAACAAATGTCCTCATGCGGATTGTCATGTTATTTTAGAATTACGATATTTGCAAGCTTCAATTTTTTTTTGTTTGTCTCGTTGACGTTGCCGTAAAATAGGAATAAATATTCTGTCAAACCACTGTTGTTTCAAATATTTTCAAGTCGAAATTTGCGTAGATGGAAATTAAAATAAAATATTCACTGTCGACAACAAGAATCCCTCGGCGTTGTATAGTTGCGTAATTGTCACTTGTCAGGGCTCAGCTTTATAACTTTTAGCAAAATATTCTGTCAAAAGTTGTTGTCTATCAAATCTTTATCATAAATAGTTAAAAATTTGAAATAGAGCCTGGATATAGCACATTAAGCAGGAGTGCTTTCGGAAGCCATTAGATTTATTATATAGTAGATAGGCATTAGATAATTTTCTAAAAATAGAACAAAAAACCGACGGTATCAAGTTGTTCCGTCACCAAACCAGTCCGTCCCCAAGTAGTTCTGTCCCCAAGTAGTTCCGGCCACAGTCGTTCTGGCCCAGTAGTTCCGGCCCTTAAGTCGATCCGTCCCCATTATTGCTTGGTATATATTAAATTTACTAAGGGATGATTGTCACCCATCATAACTTAGATCTCAACTGAATCCGAAATTAATTTTCTAGTTACCTCCCACGTTGAGTGTTACATACGGTACATATTGATTCTTGAACATGAACTCTTGTATGTTAATTGTTATCAAGTTGAATCACTTTGAGAGCAATTCCGTTAGAAACTTGGGGTGACCTTAATTTCAGATCAGAAAGTTGATATATTTAGATTTTCATTGGATAGTTGTTCTCTATCAACTCTGTTCATCAGTCGTGAATTAATAACATCAGGATGAAGAACAATAAACTTTAATTTCTCTTTTTTTAAGTGATTTTGCCTGATGATTTCTCTAGTAGCAAACTTTGAAAGTATATACACGATATGCATGCTTGAACGGCCATTTTTATGCTGTTCAGAAGAATAGATATTTTTGATTACCAAAGTTTATTATTATAATGCCACAACTATGACGAATATATGTATGTTTGTTTGTTAAATTAAACCTCAGTTGAAAACGAGGTAATTTGAAAGGGTTAATTTCTTTTCACTGTAAAGTTAAACACTCGGAATAGCAAAAATATTTTATTTAAAAGTGATGCAAAATATAGAAAAATAGCAAGCAGATTTTATTTATTTATATTTTTTTTCTTTTTTTTTTGTCCCCTACCGGCTTCGCCGAAGGGGACTTTAGGTTTGCACTTCGTTAGTCCGTTAGTCTGTCAGTCTGTCAGTCCGTCAGTCCGTCACACTCAGTTTTCCAGACTTTTTTCCTATACTATAAAAGCTATTTATCTAATATTTGGTATGTAAGTCTACCACTATGAGTTACATGTACAAACCAAGTTCGAGTTTGGTTCCGGTTCATTGATTTTGGACGGAGTTATGGCCCTTTAACCTAGAAAATTTTGGTAAAATAAAGGTTTTCTGGACTTTTTTCCTAAACCGTTCCAGATATTAAGCTAATATTTGTAATGTGAGTCTACCTCTGTGAGTTACAGATCATGTTCGAGTTTGGTTCCGGTCCATTGATTTTGGACGGACTTATGGCTCTTTAACATAGCAAATTTTGGTAAAATCTAGGTTTTCCGGATTTTTTTCCTAAACCGTTCCAGATATGAAGCTAATATTTGATATTTAAGTTAACCACTATGAGTTACAGATCAAGTTCGAGTTTGGTTGCGGTTCATTGATTTTGAATGGAGTTATGGCCCTTTGACTCAGAAAATTTTAGTAAAATATAGGTTTTCCGGACTTTTTTTCTAAACCGTTCCAGATATGAAGCTAATATCTGCTATGCAAGTCTACCACTATGAGTTACGGATCAAGTTCGAGTTTGGTTCCGGTCCATTGATTTTGGACGGAGTTATGGGCCTTATAATAACAACTAGATGTTGTCGGAAACGACAGCTATGCCCGCACTCCCTGTATGACACAGAAAACAGTTGTTATACACCCTTGGCATATTGTTTTAATCTCCCTTTTGATAGTCATTATTGTTACTAAAATAATTCTAGGATATATGGTTGCTAAGTAGAATTCCAAAATATAAGTGGTCTTTGAGACTTTCAGGAAATTTACCAAAATTGGAATCAATATTTTTGAAATCCAGTTGCTGAAAATGTTTTTCCAAAACTAAATAAACAATTTAAGTATGGTTGCTAGGTAGAATTCCAAAAAAATAAGTGGTCTTTGAGACATTCAGGAAATTTACCAAAATTGGAATCAAATATGTTTGAAATCCAATT
>MJUU01002400.1:0-10160 GCA_002080025.1 Modiolus philippinarum
CAAGTTTCGTTCAAATCCATTCAGTGGTTCTCAAGAAGAAGTTTTTTGCATGAGTTTTCCCATTAGGTCAAAATTAAGTTCCCCGCTGGGGGCCATCTTGGAAGCGGTTGGAAAACTTGAATGTGTTCAATAAAATATAGTCCTTAACATGCTGAACATTTTTGCATTTTAAACTTGACCTCTATCTCGAAGCGTTTTTGAAATATAGGACATAAAGTAAAAAATCACAAAAAATTTGACCAATACAGGACCACAACTCATATATAGGTACTTGGATTTTCTTCAAAATATCCATGTGGGTAGATCTTAACATGCTGAACATTTTTGCAATTAAACTTAACCTCTATCTGTTATAGTTTCTTCAATAAAAAATTGAAAAACATCAAAATTTTGAAAATTTTACGGAAAAAGGGCAATAACTCTTAGACGGGTTGTCAGATTTTCTTCAAAATTTCAGCATGGGTAGATCTTCTCATGCTGATCATTTTTACCCCGTCAGATTTTTGATATCTGTAACGGTTTTTGAGTTATTTGCCAAAAACTGTAATTTACCCCTATGTTCTATTTTTAGTAACGGCAGCCATGTTGTTAGACCTAAGACATACAAAATAACAAATTTGAAACTAGATACCCTAGTGATGATTCAGTTAAAGTTTGGTTCCATTTGACCCAGTGGTTTCAGAGGAGAAGATTTTTGAAAGTGAGCTAACGATGGACGGACGACGGACACCAAGTGATGGCAAAAGCTCACCCTGGCATAGCCAGGGGAGCTAAAAAAGGGACCATAACTCCTATGTGGGTAGTCAAATTTTCTTCAAACTTGCAGGAAATGTAGATCTTACTATGCTGACCATTTTTGTAATTTAAACTTCACTTCTATCTTCTACCATTTTCAATATATATAAGACTAAAAGTAACAAAAAAACAAAAAATTTTACGGAAAAGGGGCAATAACTCCAAGATGGGTTATTGGATATTCTTCAAAATTGCAGGGCAGGTCATCATGCTGATCATTTTAACTTCTGTCAGATTTTTGATATCTGTAACGGTTTTCGAGGAATTTGCAAAAAACAGCAATTTACCCCTATGTTCTATTTTTAGTAACATCGGCCATGTTGTTTGGTCTACGGACATAAAAATCACAAACTTGAAAGAGCATACCCTGGTGATGATTCAGGCCAAGATTGATCAGTATTGGCCCAGCAGTTTCAGAGGAGAAGATCTTTGAATAAAAGTTAACGGACGGACGACGGACGCCGAGTGATGGCAAAAGCTCACATGGCCTTTGGCCAGGTGAGCTAAAAATCTGGTGTAAGGTCAAATTCTGTGAATAATCTTATGCAACAACTTATGCATTGTACTAGTATTCTTTACTTCAAGGATTTTCTTAACGTCTAAATCAATGATAATAAAGAGCTGCGCCAAGTCGCATGATACGCCCGTTGTCACCCCTTCAAAACTTTAAGTGATTAAGGTAAGGGGTTCTCAATTTAGAAGCACCTATAACTGCCTAATTGAACTTGATATCTCTTTAACGAATCAATCTGCAAAGTTTGAAGTGAGCTGATCTAGGTACTTATACAAGAGTGTGACATGTAAAAAGTTGCCTTAAATTTGACAAATAAAGTCCTATAACTCTTTCAAGATAAATCTAAATTTCGCAAAAAAGTACACAGATCGTGAGACCATCATACCTAATACCTCTACAAAGTTTGAAGTGAATTGGAGTTAGAGCGTGACATATGAAACGGACAGACAGACAGACAGACAGACGGACTGACGGACATCGGTATACCATAATACCTCCGTCATTAGACGGGCGTATAAAAATCTTTCATAATTTGTAACATGACTTACTGGCAAAAATACTGGCTTGTTTGTTTGCTGTTTCTGCTTCTGATACAGCTCTCATATATGGAGTACCTAAAAATAAAAAAAATATTTAGTCTGAAAATATCAATATTTCCCCTTCTCCAAAGTACTTTTGTGGCAACAGTGGTTGATCAATCTAATGAAGTCTCTATGCCACCTACCCTTTCACAACACAAAGCTTCCACACATATAAATCTGTTTGATATTTAATCTCTGACAAGGATACTTTTAGAGAATTTCATGTAAGTATGAACATGTCTTTTAAAGCCAAATTTTGACAAACTTTTTTTTTCTTTCAGAAAAATTATTGTATCAATATACCTTACTAGAATAAATCTGGCATTTGGAAGGCTTTTCATGCTATTCTGATTAAATCTTATATCTAGGCTGGGTTCCAGTCTCTTTATAAGCAGTTTGTGATAATTAGGGGCAGGTTACACCAGTCTATCTTAAATCGAACTAAGATGGCAGCCATCTTGGATTCATAAATGATATACACATTCATCACATAAAAATACCTTACTACAATAAATTTCATCTATGGAAAGTTTTTCAAGGTGTATCTCATTGGAACAAAGATCTATCCTACCAATAATTGTGGATTTTTAAATGGTACTATTTTGCAGAATGTCATCACATTACTCTGGTTTTGATACATAACTGGATTTTGAATTTTTTTTATTTATTCATCATTGTCTCCTTTTAATGTTTTTACAGACTAATTAATGTTAAGCATGCATGATCATAACAAGCATAACTTCATACAAATGGTTTCAAATTACAATTTCAAGTTATTGCAAGTCCATGTACTTATTGATAATTATTTTTCATAATAAAGAAACATCCTGATAATTTTTAATTTGAAGGAACTGGAAATATGAAATGATTTTCTAACAGTATGCTATATATGGATGATTACTGACTTGTATTTATTTCTGTATCCCAGTCTTTTCTTACATGTATCTTCTCTTCTAAAACAAAGTTAATAAACACATACCCAAAAGGCAAATCTTATTTCCTAACATAAAAATAATCATACAAAACTATGAAAATTTACAGAGTTCATGAAAAATGTCATGTATTGTTAAAGCTTCCTCCTCAGTGTTTTTTTAATTTTTTTATTTAAACTCTGGCAGAAAATAAGAGTTTCTGTAGGAACTATTAGTGTATTCATATATCCTTTTTAGCTTGCCGGGACGAATGTCCAGAGAGCTATTGTCATACCCCCAGCGTCGGCGTCAGCAAAACTTTAACCTGGCTTGTGGAATTGAGACCTGAAGAGCTAGGATGTTGATATTTGGTATGTGAATTCCTTGTGATGAGAGCTTTCTTCTGGTACCATATTTGTAGACATTTTGACCTTGACCTTGCCTTGAGGGCAATTTTTGAAAAACTTTAACCTTGCCTCAAGAAGGTAGGCTTTTAGTGGTAGGGTGTTCATATTTGGTATGTAACTTCCTTATGATGAGAGCTTTCTAGTTGTACCATATTTGTAGACATTTTGACCTTGACCTCGCCCCGAGGGCAATTTTGTAAAAACTTTAACCTTGCCTTTAGAAGGTAGGCTTTTAATTGTAGGGTGTTCATATTTGGTATGTAACTTCCTTATGATGAGAGCTTTCTGCTGGTTCCATATTTGTGGACATTTTGACCTTGACCTTGCCCTTAGAGCAATTTTTGAAAACTTTAGCCTTGCCTGTAGAAGGTAAGCTTTAGTGGTGGGGTGTTTATATTTGATATGTAACTTCCTTATGATGGGAGTTTATATTTGTAGACATTTTGACCTTCACCTTTCCCTAGGGGCAATTTTTTAAAAACTTTAACCTTGCTTCTAGAAGGTAGGCTTTTAGTGGTAGGGTGTTCATATTTGATATTTAAATTCCTTATGATGAGAGTTTTCTTTCAGAAAAATTATTGTATCAATATACCTTACTAGAATAAATCTGGCATTTGGAAGGCTTTTCATGCTATTCTGATTAAATCTTATATCTAGGCTGGGTTCCAGTCTCTTGATAAGCAGTTTGTGATAATTAGGGGCAGGTTACAACAGTCTATCTTAAATCTAACTAAGATGGCAGCCATCTTGGATTCATAAATGATATACACATTCATCACATAAAAATACCTTACTACAATAAATTTCATCTATGGAAAGTTTTTCAAGGTGTATCTCATTGGAACAAAGATCTATCCTACCAATAATTGTGGATTTTTAAATGGTACTATTTTGCAGAATGTCATCACATTACTCTGGTTTTGATACATAACTGGATTTTGAAATTTTTTTATTAATTCATCATTGTCTCCTTTTAATGTTTTTACAGACTAATTAATGTTAAGCATGCATAATCATAACAAGCATAACTTCATACAAATGGTTTCAAATTACAATTTCAAGTTATTGCAAGTCCATGTACTTATTAATAATTATTTTTCATAATAAAGAAACATCCTGATAATTTTTAATTTGAAGGAACTGGAAATATGAAATGATTTTCTAACAGTATGCTATATATGGATGATTACTGACTTGTAACTATTTCTGTATCCCAGTCTTCTCTTACATGTATCTTCTCTTCTAAAACAAAGTTAATAAACACATACCCAAAAGGCAAATCTTATTTCCTAACATAAAAATAATCATACAAAACTATGAAATTTACAGAGTTCATGAAAAATGTCATGTATTGTTAAAGCTTCCTCCTCAGTGTTTTTTTAATTTTTTTATTTAAACTCTGGCAGAAAATAAGAGTTTCTGTAGGAACTATTAGTGTATTCATATATCCTTTTTTATACAAGTGTAGACCCCAATAGATGTCCTGCCTGTCCCTGCTTGGCCACTAAAATAATGTTACAAATCAAATGACCAATTCAAATGAGTTAACATGCCCACTGGACTGTGAAATTTGGATCACTAGCAATAGCCAGATAGCTGACTGTTATGTACCACTCAAGATCAAACAAAATACCAAATATCATTGACCTACCACTGATAGATACTGAGAAACCAGACATACTCACTAGACCATGAAAGTGAAGTCATGGACAAAAGCCTTAAAGCAGACTGTCATGTACTACCCAAAACCAACTAACATACCAAATATCATTGACCTACTACTTATAGGTACTGAAAAAATGACCTTATCATGAAAACTAAACATGAAAGTTTACACCGCCTCCACCAGCATAATCATACTTTGTATGCATATGTCTCTCTTTCTGCACCTTTCGTTGCAAGTGAGACAAAAACTGGAATACATGCAACTTTTAACTGTTAAATCAAGGTTAACAACTGATATCAGTGTTCAAAATAATAAAATTGATGTCCTTGTCAAAAATTCACATCAAGGGAACTAAGGCTATATTGATGTTGGAAAGTAAATCATCAATTGACATTAAAGAAAGGACCAAGAACATTTGATTCTATATTAGTAACAATTTTATATTGGCTTTAAAACTATTTATTAATACAAATACAATAAATGGTTAAGGCCTTAAATCCAAATCATAACATTAGTCATATGAACTGATTATTTAATGAGTTTATTGATACAATTAAGTATAGCCTTACCTCTTTCTTGCCTGCGTTGCAGGAACACTGAAAATAAAAGGTTTTTCTTTTACATTTTCCATAAATTTCACACAATTATACCTATCATTAATTTTACTATCAATTTGCTTTTATAAACAAGATTTCCTACTAAGAGACTTAGAAAAACTGTTACGATTGAAAGATGTTCAAAAATAAAGTAAGTCTATAAACAGAAAGTAGATGTCCTGTAAACGTGAAATCACTACTTGCAGTATGGGACTTCCTTCCAAACATCCATACAAATTTATAGTAGCAGTGATTAGTAGTTACTGAGGAAACAGTTACAACAAATCTCTACAATTGAAAGAAGATGTCCAAAAATTAAGTAAATCTGTATATGAAGTAGATGTCCGGCAAACCTTAAATTAATACTTGCGGTATGGACATAATTTTAAACTTGCATACAAATTTCAAGTAACAGTGATGAGTAGTTACTGAAAAAACTGTTACGAAAAAATTTTTACTATCAAAGACAGACAGATGGAAAGAGCGAAAATTCTGAACCTTTTTCAGAAGTATAACAAGTAAGGATAATCTACCCATACTTTCTCTCCCATAAATGGCTGTTTCTGTGTAAGACAACCCATAGAAGACAGGGTTGCGTGAAGCTGTCTCACACAGCGTCCAATCCAACGTTACGATTTGTTCAACGTCATAATTGTTACAATAACAAAGTCTGTCAATTATTTGACCTCAAAGTTGAGAAATCAACAAGCAATAACAAGTTTTACTTTCCTTCAGTTTGTTTGTTGTATTTTACAGGAGATATAGGTTCATATGTAAGCCAAAATTGTATCCTGTGAAATAAGTTCCAAATGGAACNAATGTTATTGATATATCTATGAGATTTATTCCGTCTGGAGATTATTTCACCAGGTGAGCAGTAAATACTTTCCAACTGGAGATTATTTCACCAGGTGAGCTATGAAATATGTTCCTGTGGAACTTATTTCATGGCAGATACTATAAACCGTTACACATACACTTGACTAAAATTAAAGATCGGGATATCTTCCATTCGAGTGAGAAATTCTAAGTCTTTTTCACTCGTTATACTCCCTGTTAATGTTAAAGTGGCTGAATGAGTCAACTATGGTCAAACAAAACAAAGAAATATGGTCAAACAAATACTTTGGCCAAGCAAATACTATGGTCAAACAAATAATATATGGCCAAGCAAATACTATGGTCAAACAAATACTATGGCAAAGCAAATACTATTATGATAAAACAAATACTTTAGTCAAACAAATACTATGGTCAAACAAATACTATGGTCAAACAAATACTATGATAAAACAAATACTACGGTCAAACAAATACTTTAGTACATAACATGTAAGAATTCTACGATTTCATTGGATATTTCTGATGTCACTATATTTGAACAGCTATCTGTTTACCTTGGCATCGGGATAATATACTTGACGACGGGACTACCGGGTATACCTCATGTGACTTCCGGTTTACTATACTTTGCATTCCTTGCAGCTGGTTTATTTTTATGTTATGTACTAAAAAAATTATGGACTTCACCCTCGGGAATCATTTTCCTATAGTGTTGTCTGGTGCGTATAGTGACCTCGCCTGTCGGCTCGTGCACTATACACACCAGACAACACTATAGGAAATCGGTTCCCTCTGGAAAAGTCCATAACAGATTAATGATAAAACAAATACTATGGTCAAACAAATACTATGGTCAAACAAATACTTTGGTCAAACCAATACTATGGTCAAACAAATACTATGGTCAAACAATTACTATAGTATAACAAAATACTATGGTCAAACAAATACTGTGATCAAACAAAATGCTATGGGTAAAGTAAAATACTATCGTCAAACAAATGCTGTGGTCAAACAAATACTATGGTCAAACAAAATACTGTGGTCAAACTTAAATACTATGGTTAAACAAAATACTATGGTCAAACCAATACTCTGGTCAAACAGATACTATGGGTCCAACAAATACTGTGCTCAAACAAATACTATGGTCAAACCAATAGGAAGGTTCGCCGTGACGTCACAGACATGAAAAGGTAAATTTGGTTGGCAAGAAAATGTGATAATTAATAAGGGTCATAAAAAATTCATTTTCAATTCACTCCTACGAAATTGTTAATTGAGGTATCTTGATAATTCTTTTTGATCGAAATTCTTGAATGTTTACACTTTTACAGGGTATAATTTTTAAAAATAAATTTATTTTCAATATCTGTATAATAAGCATTTTTGTTAAGTATATAAAAATCGGCAATTTTGTCACTTTTTAAAACCGCATTAATTTTTTTCTTCACAAACTTCTAAAAAAGTAAATCGGCAGAAAAAATATGAAAATCTTAAAGTTTACTACGAATTTTACAGATCCAAAATCGGGTGGATAATGAAAAAATGACAAAAGATCAAAAATTATTTTACATTGTTATAACGTGGTCTAACTACGACTTTGCCAACCAAAACTGCTAATTTGCATATGTAAATTAGATTTTATGACATCACAAATGAGGTTCGCGAACCCTCCTATAATATGGTCAAACAAAATACTATGGTCAAACAAATACTATGGTAAAAAAATTGATGGGTGTTCCATGGAACACTTGTGTTGCCTGCACTTTGAAAGAGCCACTTTTGGCTCAAGTAACCTCTACAATAACGTAAGACGACGAATAGTAATCCCTATGTGTCAATACTGCTTACAGCAGGCGACACAACAAAATTTGTAAAATCAAAATTCTAAGTACCAGGTGCACAACTACACCAAGTAAACAACATATCTTTAAAGTTTGGTTGGAATCGGATCAGTAGTTTTGAAGGAGTTGCAGATTCAAAAACCGACTTAAGATGCAGGACGACGACGCAAGACGACGACGTAAGACAACGGATAGTAATCCCTATGTGTCGACTTTGCTTACAGCAGGCAACACAACAAAATACTATGGTCAAACAAAATACTATTGTTGATATTATTTCTATATTAAATGTACTTACCCTGATTTAAATCTTTCACATATTTCACAAGCTCTGAATGATCTGATATAAAAACAAACCAAAAAAAGATAATAAAAGCACTGAAAATGCAGTAAATACAAATTATCATTTCCATCATGTCTTCACAAGTAATTTTTTTATGACATACAAGTGACTTAGGATAATATTTTGTAAACACAATAAATTCATTTCTTCCTCAATAAAATATTTTTGAAAATCATAAATAATTACATTGAAAAACGGAATGAACCTGAATATTATCTCATAATGTATGAAATATAACAACTGAGTACTGAGTAGTATTTCATCATAAATACTTTCCCTTGAAAAAACAATTGATTGTTGGAAAAAATTTTCACCGCTATTTATAAATATTGCATCAGGAAAGAAAATTATCTCTTACAAATACATTTACTATATGTCCTGAAGTGTTATTTTTGTAGGGGGTTCCCTGGTTCGATAACAATGGAATTTCTTTATAGGCTTGTAATATTATTTAAATGGTTGGGGGAGGCTTTTGGCGACAATTTACAAATAGTATTAGTTTAATTGTCCAGTATAAAGGGCTTCAAAATACTGAAATGAAAAATATAGATTTACATTACTTTTCTGGGTGTGAATTGCCAAGAACATTTTGACAAAACAAGATGTGTTTGTGAAGCACTAAACATAGGTAATCAATGATTACAAAGTTCGCCTCGTTATGGCACTTTGTCACAGTAACAAAATTTTGACTAGATGTTGACATCACATTTGCATGCCTTAGCAAGGTTACATGATCCTACCATGTATAGTGACTGAGATCTGAACTTGCCCGAAAACTTGAACATAAATCACTCATGCGTAAAACATAAGTCAAAGTGACCTACTTTTGCCTGGATGCTGATGTACCATCAGGGATGCATGCCTATGCAAGGTTACATTATCCTACCATGTACAGTGACACTCTGAGACCTGAACTTGTCCAAAAACTTGAATGTAAATCAATCAAGTGGAAAATATAGGTCAATGTTGGATGCTAATCCATCATTAGAGATGGATGCATATGCAAGGTTACATGATCCTACCATGTATAGTGACTGATATCTGAACATGACGAAAACTTGAATGTAAATCAATCAAGCGGAAAATATAGGTAAAAGTGACCTAATTTTGTCTGGATGCTGGTCTACCATCAGAGTTATATGCATGTGCCAGGCCATGTATAACAAGAGCTGTCGCCGAATGGCAGCCACATATACCCCCTGCTCATTGAACCCTGAATCGATATGGTAAGTGCAAAATTAAGTTGGTGTGGACACAATACAGGTGTGGACACAGTGCAAGTGTGGACACAATACAAGTAAGAACACAATGATATAATCTTCAAGAAAGACAATTTCACAAGGGTTCCAATGAAAACTCTCTGTCTAAATCAGACAAATATAAAATTCACCTTTTTTTCAGCCTATTTGACATTTTACACATCTACATATAGTGTTCTTCCTTTGTCTAAAGTTTCATCAAAATCCCTCAAGTGGATTAAAAGGAGTTGTGCATATGAGGTAACCCATACATAGGGAATCAATGAAAACTCAAAGTCCATTATTATATTCCTTCATGCACATCTCCATATCATGTTCTTACTTTGTGTAAAGTTTCATTAAATTCCTTCAAGTGGTTTAAGAGGAGTTGCGCTTACGAGGTAACCCATACATGGGGA
>MJUU01002401.1:0-16636 GCA_002080025.1 Modiolus philippinarum
GCTGTGGAGGATACAGCACGGCACTGTACGTATGGCTTTATCTGTGAACTAGAGCTACCAGTACAAGATACAGCTGTGGAGGATACAGCACGGAACTGTACGTACGGCTTTATCTGTGAACTAGAGCTACCAGTACAAGATAAATACAATAGTTATTTCTAAATAAAATTTTTGAAATTTTACAAAAACAACTTTAATATATATGTAGGGTCTTTAAGTGTCATCATGGGACCCCCCCCCCCCCCCCCCCNCCCAAGAATTCATGATGCATTTGCAATTCAAAAGTGTTTCCTGCAAAAAATGACATCTGAGGATTATGACTTTAAAGTTTTTTTGTTAACATACCAAATGTATGTACCTAGAGTTTTCAAAATATGATGTGACTTACAGACCCTATTGAAATAAAATTACATCTAACAGAATGTATAGGGAAAATATTTGTCAGTTTGTTAATCAGACAAACTAGAATGTTTATTCTTTAAGTATACAACCAGGTGTACTGTGAGATACAAGTTTTTAAGCAGGTCATATATACTGTGGAAGTATACTTTTATTAGTGGACATCAATTTTCTTGGTTTTCATAAATATCACTATTTCATGGATACATAAATTTGTGGTTTTAATTTCTTTGCATTTAAACCCTTGGGAAAAATGCCTTTTGTAGGAATTTTAATTTCGTGGTTAAATTCATGAAAATTGGATCCCCAGGAATAATAATACTTTCACAGTACAAAGTACTACAGTCATTAAATCAAAATGAAATATTCCTGAAAACCTAACAGAAGCTTTTTTTTCATGCCCCATGATCGAGGATTGGGGTGGGGGGCATATTGTTTTTGTCCTGTCTGTTTGTCTGTCTGTTGTCTGTTCGTCCGAAACTTTAACCTTGGGTATAACTTTTGAACTATATAAGATAGACTTTTGATACTTGGCATGTGTATAGGTCTAGTCATAAATGTTCCCAAAAAAATTAGGTAAGGTCAAAGATTAAGGTCACAGAGGTTAAAAAGGGGTGAATTGGCTGTTTTCACATATTTGACTGTAGAATCCTTATTAGCTCACCTGACCTTAAAGGTCATGTGAGCTATTGCCATCACTTGGCATCTGTCGTCGTCCGTCCGTCCGTCCATCCGTCCGTCCGTCCGTCCGTCGTTAAAGATCAACTCCTCTGAAACCACTGGGCCAATTGCAACCAAATTTTGTCACAATAGTCCTTGGGTGGTGTAAATGAAAAATTGTGTCCGACATGTCCTTGTAATCCAAGATGGCGCCAGTGGGACCCATTGATTAACATTGGACCCTATGGGAAATTTTAATTATTTTTTTTTCTAGTCGGATTTTGATGCAGTTTTTTTCATTGGATTCCTTATGAAAAATAAACATGGCACACAACTATCAGATTTTGGATAACTCTTTCCCTTTCCGAGATATAAGGGGTCAAATGGGGCCAAAATCGCACTTTTACAAAGTACCTCAAATTTTTATTTTTCATCGGATTTTGATGGGGTTTCTTTCTTTGAATTCGTCTTCACATGAGCTTTCGGTGGTGTGTCGACAGATTTTGCATAGCTCTTACCGTTTCCAAGTAATAAGGGGCCAAAGGGGACCAAAATCACACTTTTACAAAATACCTCAATTTTTTATTTTTCATCGGATTTTGATGAGGTTTCTTTCTTTGGATTCCTCTTGACATGAGCTTTCGGTAGTGTGTCGACGGATTTTGTGTAGCTTATACCGTTTCCATGCTATAAGGGGCCTAAGGGAGCCAAAATCGCACTTTTACAAAGTACCTCAATTTTTTATTTTTCATCAGAGTTTGATGGGGTTTCTTTCTTTGGATTCCTCTTGACATGAGCTTTCGGTAGTATGCAACGGATTTTGTGTAGCTTTTAATGTTTCCAAGCTATAAGGCGCCTTAGGGGACCAACATCGCACTTTAACAAAGTACCTCAATTTTTAGCTGAAAATTGTATCTGACATGTTAGTGCGTAATCCAAGATGGCCGGCAATGGGGTCCATTGATTAACATTAGACCCTATGGCAAATGCATTCAACAATCAACTCCTCTGAAACAAATTAGCCAATTGCAACCAAACTTTGTCATAATAGTCCTTGGGTGGTGTTAAGTAAAAAATCTGTCTGACACGTCCCTGCATAATCCAAGATAACTGTTAGCAGTCCCATTGATTAACTTTAGACCTCATAGGAAATGTATTTAAAATCAATGTTATTGCATGGATGTACCACTGCTATATACAGGTGAGCTATACAGGCTCCTGGGAGCCTCTAGTTATTTATCCTATTGAGAAAGGGTTTGTTTTATGTTATTGCTATTAAAATTGCACAACTGAGGTATGTCAACAGATTTCAGGTAGCATTTACTGTTTTCAAGAAACAAGAGGCCCAAAGGGGGACAAATGAAAAAAAAATGAATTTTTCAATTTTTTATCGGATCTTGATGCAGTATTTTTCTGTAAGTTACTTTTAGCATATTTAAACAGATACTTTTAACAATTAGAACCATTTCAATAAACAAGAGGCCCAAAAGGGCTTCATCTGTTTCAGAATAAAGGGGTTAAATTGGGTGTTTTTATGGTAATAAACAACTTTTGAACTATGTAAGATAGACTGTTTATGTTAGCAGTTGTATAGGTCTTGTCAAGAGGAACATAAATATGCAAAAAAATTAGGTCAAAGGTCAAGGTCACAGGGGTCAACAAGGGGTAAAATTGGGTATTTTCATATATTTTACTGTAGAATCTGGGGACATATGTAGTGTTTCACAAACACATCTTGTTTCTCCAAAAGGTTGCCTTGCAGAACCAAAAAAAACTACTTGAAACAAAACAATAAAAGAAAAACTTGGAAAGGACTAGTTTGAATATAGAAATAACACTGAACTTCAAAGAGGTCTATTTAGCAAATGTTAAATTACATATGCATTCATTGTAACTTAAACATGGTTTTATTTCATGAATGATTAATGGTCATCAGTGGTTTGTTGGAGACTTACATTTGGGTACCCATTATTTTCATTTATAATATTTTACCAAAAGAGTAGCAGATCAGACTAGTTGGTAAAATAAATGAAAATAATTGACACTCATATGTAAATCCACAACATCCTACTAGCTGGTGTGGATTATTTCTTTTCTAATATGACTTTAAGTAATTGAGATGGACCTATGTCGTACAATATAGCAACAGCCATAACATAAAGTTTACTGATGTATTCGTACACAAAACATGTTATGAGGTCATCTGTTTCAGCGTTAAGACTGTTGTCATGTTTCTCATTATCTAATTTGATATTTAAACATGGCTAGTTGTCATTGTTGCCATATAAGAATTTCATGAATATAAAGAATACAGAAAATTATATAAGAATATATTCTAATTAAAGACCTCCTGGCTTTCACTTTTTTGTCATACTGCGTGGGACGCAAAATGACAAAAAGCTGGGAGCCAGGAGGTCTAATTTTGATTAGATTGATCTGAATATAAGTTGTTCTTGCCCTGACACATAGCTGAAAGATTGTTGACTGGTTGTAAATCCAACTATCTTCTCTTTTCAGGTATGACTGCAGTGTTGTGTACTTATCCATTAGATGTCATCAGGGCAAGATTTGCATTCCAAGTGAAAGGAGAACACATATACAGTGGATTTGTTCATGCTGTAAAAAGTATAAATCATAATGAGGGTAAAATGGCTTTCTATAAAGGAATCACACCAACCTTAATGGGAATGGTTCCTTATGCAGGTTAGAATATTACTATATTATTATAATAACATGTGAATTAGATAGCATTGAATTTTGAATGCTCGAATTGCAATAACTCAAACACTATGGATGTCTCAAACCCTTTTTGTTGTCTCTTTGGTTAAGTTTTAACGTAGTTCTACCAGGGTATCTTAAACACTCATGTAACTCAAACTGTTTTTATTGGTCCCTTAGGTTTTGAGCTATTGACATACAACTATATTTGAGAATCGACATAAAAGATGACTTTAATTTTTATATAACACAAATATTAGCTCATATTATATCTATATTTTATACTGGCCAATGTAGATATTAAAAAGAAATGACGAAATCTGCTACAGTAATAATATACATGAAGGAAGATAAACAAGAATATGTGTCTAACGGACACAATGCCCCTCCTCACAACTGTTTTGAACAATGGTATATTTCGTAATCAGTAAAGCATGAAGTGATTGCATGGATAAATTTTTATCATGATTTTTGTTTAATTATACAATAAAAGGTATGTAATAAAGTTCAATGATAATAGCATACATCCCTCACAGAAAAGAAACTTAAACATATGGATAAACCTCCCTATCCCCCCTTTTCCATGATCAGTGAAGCATGAAGTTGAATGTATTGGTAAATATTTTTAATATTTTGTGTACTTATATCCTAATGTATATCTGTGTAAAGTGTCATCATAAAAGCATATATATACATCCTTCACAGAATAAAAACTTCAACCTGAGAGTAAATCTCATACTACCCCCCCCCTTTTTTTCCATGATCATTGAAGCATGGTTAGAAGCATGGATGAATTTTTATCATGAAATTTATTTAATTAGACACCAATGTGTATTTATATAAAGTTTCATGATAATAGCATACATCCTTCACAGAAAAAAAAACTTAAACCTGTGGGTAAACTTCATACTATCACACTTTTTCCCCGTGATCAGTGAAGCATGAAGTTGGTTGCCAGGGCAAAATTTTAGTATGATTTTTGTTTAACTAGATGCTAATGTGTATTTATATAAAATTTTATGATAATTACATACATCCTTCACAGAAAAAAAACTTCAACCTGTAGGTAAACCTCATACTATCACATTTTTATTCCATGTTCAGTGAAGCATGAAGTTGGTTGCCAGGGTGAAATTTTATTATGATTTTTGTTTGATTGGACGCTAATGTGTATTTATATAAAGTTTTATGATAATAGCATACATCCTTCACAGAAAAAAAACTTCAACCTGTGGGTAAACCTCATACTATCACACTTTTTTCCTGTGATCAGTGAAGCATGAAATTGGTTGCCAGGGTAAAATTTTATTATGATTTTTGTTTAATTAGATTCTTATGTGTATTTATATAAAGTTTCATGATAATAGCATACATCCTTCCCTGAAAAAAAACTTCAACCTGTGGGTAAACCTGGCTTGGGAAGGACAGACGAACGGACGGACGGATGGACAGACCCGAACACTATATGCCCCCTACTTTCGTAGGCCGGGCATAAAAACATCATGAGGATATTTTAATCCAATCCTCATCTCTACTTACTAGCTTAAATAATTTATGCATCTAAAGGCTTGGCATTTGTGTCTTACGAACATAGCTGTCTGGGAGGTGATATACAAAGTCAAAGAAATCTTGGTGCAAACTTCAAAACTTTTCATGAAATATGTTTCTACAAATACAGATTGGGTATGGAAAGCTGGCAATGCTAAGGTCTACCTTTCTAGTAAAATGTATACTGAAGTTTACTTTTTAGCTCACAGGGACGAAAGTCTGGAGAGCTATTGTCATACCCCTGGCGGTGTAGTTGGCGTCAACGTCGTCGGCGTCGTTAGCAAAAACTTTAACCTTACTCGTGGAATGGAGACCACAAGTGCTAGGAGAGAGCTTTCTTCTGGTATCATACTTGTAGACATTTTGACTTTGACCTTGCACCTAAGGCAATTTTAAAAAAAAACTTTAACTTTGCCTCTAGAAGGTAGGCTTTTAGTGGTAGGGTGTTCATATTTTGTATGTAACTTCCTAATGATGAGAGCTTGCCAGTTGAACCATATTTGTAGACATTTTGACCTTGACCTTGCCCTGAGGGTGATTTTTAAAAAAAACTTTAACCTTGTGTCTAGAAGGTAGGCTTTAAGTGGTAGGGTGTACATATTTGGTATGTAACTTCCTTATGATGAGAGCTTTCTAGCAGTTCTATATTTGTAGACATTTTGACCTTCACCTTGCCCTGATTGCATTTTTTTAAACAAAACTTTAACTTTGCCTGTAGAAGTTAGTCGTTTAGTGGTAAGGTGTTCATATTTCGTATGTTACTCAATTACGGTGAGTGATTTCTGTTAGTACCATATTTGTAGACATTATGACCATGACATTGCCCTGAGGGCAATTTTTAAAAAAACTTTGATTTTGCTTTAGGTGGTAGGATGTTCATATTTGGTATGTGACTTTGTTATGAGGATAGCATTCTGGTGGCACCATATTATTAGGGCCCCGCCATGAAATGGTGGTGCCCTATAGTAATCAGCCTGTCCATCCGTCTGTCCGTCTGTCTGTCTGTCTGTCTGTCCGTCTGTCTGTCTGTCTGTCAGCGTTTTCTATGTCGTACAATAACTCAAGATTGCATGCACGGATTCTTATGATTTTTAAACTCAAAGTTGAACATGACCAAAGGAAGCTCCCTTTTGTTTTTGAGGAAAATCGGAAAATGATTTTTGGGAAAAAACTTAGTTTTTATATGAAAAAGTGCATATTTTGAGAATTAGCTCTATGTCGTATGATTACTTAAAATTGTCTTCAGGGATTTTAATGATTTTGATACTCAAAGTTGAACTTGACCAAAGGAAGCTCCCTTTCAGTTTTTCAGGAAAATTTGGAAACAATTTTGAAGGAAAAAATTAGTTTTTATATGAAAAAGTGCATATTTTGAGAATTAACTCTATGTTGTACAATAAATTAAGATTGCCTTCAGGGATTTATATGATTTTGATACACAAGGTTGGTCTTGACCAAAGGAAGCTCCCTTTTGTTTTTGAGGGAAATCCAAATACTTTTTTGGGGGAAAAACATAGTTTTTATATGAAAAACAGCATATTTTGAGAATAAGCTCTATGTTGTATGATATCTTGAAATGACCTTCACAGATATTTATAAGTTTTATGCACAGTGTTGAACTTGATCAAAAGAAGGCCCTAATGATTTTTAGGAGATTCATAAAACATTTTGGGGAAAAAAAACTTAGTTTATATATGAAAAAAATAATATTTTGAGAATTAGCTCTGTCATATGATACATTGACTTGTGTAACTTGAAATGACCTTCATATATTTTTATTCAATGTTTTGATTTGATCTGAACAGATGACCCATAGTTGTCAAAATGGCCATATACAGAAACATAATTTACAATAACTTAGGATTTTGTTATTTATGATTTTCCCCAAATATTGTTTTATGATTTCCATGAAATTCCGCAAACAGGTTTTTGGGACATGCAAGGGGGCGGGGCCCTTTCTGACTTTGTCAGTATTCTAGTTAGAAATTTTGACCTTGACCTTGCCCTGAAAGCAATATTTTAAAAACTTGAACTTTGCTTCTAGAAGTTAGTTGTTTAGTGATAGGGTATATTTGGTATGTGACTTCAGTATAAAGAATGCTTTCTAGTAGTACCATAGTTGTAGACATTTTGACCTTGACAATGCCCTGATGGCAATTTGAAAAATAAAACTTGAACCCTGCATATAGAACTTATTCTGTTAGTGGAAGGAAGTTAATATTTGGCATGTGACTTCCTTATATCACATTTAAAAATTTTAAATCAGTACTATTACAATAATGTATTATTTCAAATTTATTGTGCATTGACATGATTGAGGTCACTGTAATCCCCGGCGAGCTATGTTGTCTCCTGACAACTCTTGTTTATTTAAGTCCATTTGGGTCGTTTATTTTCTACTTGTCTTCTTTTCGAAGATTGCCCACTGCTGTTATCATACCTCCTACTGGCTTAGTGGCAAAACGTGTGTTGGTGGGGATGCAGAAATCAAATTACTTATTGTCTTCCAAACATGTTAGTTTCTGCATAAGGAGATGACTGAAATTATACTACCATATACCTAAAGTAAACTTGTTCAATGATGTGCTGTAGAAATGGAATTTCTGTTCTATTTCAGGCTTCTTTGCACATCAAAAGCAGGAATTTGTAAACAAATTAACAAGGAATCCCAGTAGCATTTTTTTTTGGGGAGGTGAATTTTTTTGTTTCAAATGCATTATCAGCTCATTTTGCAGCACTATTGTCAAATTATTGTACATGTACAGGCTAGTCAGCTTTAAAAAATCAAAAAGGTGAAAGATGATTATTTCTAAAAATAATTATGACAAAAATGACTGGCATTACTTCTGAAGAACAACACTTGAATGATACAACATTAATATCAAAATTAAGAGTAAAATATCAGTACCTTTCTGTTAGCTATATACAGTCACCCTTAATTGCAAATTTATGTTCTCTTTCAGGGTTATCATTTTACAGTTTTGAGACATTGAAAGGACTTTGTTTGGAGTACTTTCCTGATTTATTAGGAAAACAATGCCCACAGAATACTGGAGGAATTGTATTAATTATACCTGCTAAGATATTTTGTGGAGGATTAGCTGGTGCTATAGCTCAAACCATTTCGTAAGTTTTAGACTTAACTTGTATAACTTGTAAAAACTACTTTGAATAAAGAAATGAATGCCAAGAACCTGTTAAAATTAATAGACCGAAGATTGTTCTCAGTTTGTGATTGTTTGAAATTCAATTATGATATCAGTTTGTTTTGTTTTCAGGCCTCTACATAAACTTTTATTTGGATTTTTCCTTCAGAAAAGTAAAGTTATGGTTGACTTGTCTGAAATTAATTGTTACTTGTCCAAACAGTGCAGAATTTCATTTTATTTGAATTTTTCACTTGTCTTGTGGGCAAGTAGTTCTAAATTTTACTGGCCCGATTCAAATTTGGACTGGTAGGGACAAGTTGGACAAGCCTTATTGTAGAACCCTGGTTTTCAACTGAAGTTCCTATTGTATGGTATGAAATTGACCATACCTACAGAATGGCCATGGTGGATTGGTGAGTTCCTTGCATTCATTAAAAAATTCCACTCATTACCTTGCAATATACACACTCAAAACTACTCATATCCACTAAATACCACTTAATTACCACACTTTTATTCACTTGCATAACGTTATAAAAGGTGAGGCAATTTAGTGGTTTTAAGTAGATATCGGTGGACCGCATAAAGTTAAACACTCACCATGGCTTTACTGTAATAAGATTATGCTTGGGGAATACATTTATTTAAGATCAACAAAAAATGAGGGTCATGCTTTTGTCATATCGACAGTACTTCTCGACATGGGATCCAACAATTTTTAACTTTCTCCAGTGTAGAAGCCTTGAATCCAATTCCATGCAGTGGTAGAAACTATATACTTGTATTAATAAAATTAATGTATAATTTATAAGCACAATAATAATTTCTGAAAATTTATTGCATGCTCTAGTTTGACATAAAATACTTGTTCACTTGGATATTCTTAGATGAATTTATACTAACATAGCTTTCAGAATAAAATATTCTTAAATTGAATGTAGTATTTTTGTCTCGCCCGCGACGAAAGTCGCGAAAGCGAGACATAGGCGTGCAAAGTATGACGGCGACGGCGGCGTAAACTCAAGTTTTAATACAGAAGCCTTTGATGTAGGAACTTTATATTTGGTCCATAGGTAGCTTACGGCGAACCCTATCTGTCGGACCCAAAATCATGTGACCTTGACCTATATTTCGCGGTCCAGTGACCAGGTTAAGTTTTTTTGCTTAAGTCTGTTTCTCGATAACTACAAGCCATAGGTCAATGATATTTGGTATATAGCTTGGTCTTGGTTAGTACATGTCCGTCTGCCATATGGCTTTTGACCTTGACCTCAATTTCACGGTCCAGTGACCAGGTTAAGTTTTTTTGCTTAAGTCTGTTTCTCGATAACTACAAGCCATAGGTCAATGATATTTGGTATATAGCTTGGTCTTGGTTAGTACATGTCAGTCTGTCATATGGCTTTTGTCCTTGACCTCATTTTCATGGTCTAGTGAACAAAATTGAGTGTTTTATTAGAATATTTTCTTAATAACTGTAAGTGGTATGGTAATAATATTTGGCTTGTAGGTTGCTCTTGAGTAGTACATGACTGTTTTAGTGACAAGCAGGGACGGGCGAGACATCTTTTAGGGTCCACTCTTGTTGGAGAAATGTTGTTACTAACTTAAAATAACTTTATGAAGAGAAAATCAGAAGTGGTAAATTGGTTGGTGAGTGAAAGATTTCCTGATAAAAAACTCTTCCATTTCCAGGTAAATTTTTCTTTGCAAGGAAAACACCATAACACCTAAGCATGGCTATTTTAGTCAGGCAATATCCCTTCAAGTTGAAATTTTGGGATTTTTTCTTCAGAAATGATCAGAGACATTTCAATGGACACTTTGTCAATGTTTTGAGATTTTCGAACTGTCCTTATAGTTTTCAGTTTTTGTGTTTCATTGTCCTTCTTGATATATTCCTAAAACATGAATTATTTTCTTCAGTTCTTTTGGTGCCTGAGCAATTGAAGTACAACTGTGTATAGAGAAATGTCTTGTTCTTGTCTCAGTATCATTGGTCATTACTTATATGTATTATCATGTTGTAGGTATCCACTTGATGTAGTTAGAAGAAGGATCCAGCTGTCCAAAATGTTACCTGAATCACATAAATATGATGTGTAAGATATTTAATGCTTTTACTCTTGAAAATTTAGCAATATACATGTATGAAAATTTAAAATGGTTATTGATATGATATTTCTGAAATGTAGGTGAAAGTTTGGCTTCATCATCAGTCTCACTAACATATCATATATGTCATGGCAAGACACATTTACTATTTATATTAAATTGCACATGTGTTTGTAATGATAATTTTTATCAGATGGTATTTAATTTTTGGTGTTTTAATCTTTTAATTCAAAGATTTATTGCTGGAATTAATAGAAGATGTGATGGTGCAGAGGAGAAACAAACTTCTGGTAAATCAAAAAGCAATTTTATGTCTTGACTTTTGTTTTTATGCCCTGCAATGAAAAGTTAGGGGCATATTGTACCCTTTTCTGTTCTTTCATCAGTTTGTATGTCCATACGGATAAAACACATCTCTTTAGAAAGGCATTATATGTGTCTTACAGACACAAATACCTTACACAGGGACATGTCACCCTCTAGATTGTTTTTGCATTAGAATGAAAGGATTTTGGTCCATAACTTTTATATATATATAGTTCAGTAAAAAAATAATTCCCTTGAATATCCCACCCCTCCATTTAAATTCGAAATTTACAGGTTTGCACCTGTAAACAAGTCAACAATTAACGGGTTCAGTTGTAATGGAGGATGGAGGTTTTTACGGGCAGTGAGATTAATGACCATTTAGCAATTGTGTGATCTTATGTCAAGGTCGTAAGGTTTGTAGGGGAAGATAGCCTGAATTTCAAGTGATCTAGTGTAGGTTCCTTGAAACCTTGACACATGTAGGATTCAAACGCATTGGTCAGGAATGTAATAACTTTTCCAGTCCTTTTATGACGTACTGAAGACTTGAATGACAAGAATTAAGGATATTCTGCCCATGAATCAAAAGATAAAACCTGAGAAATCTAAAAACCTCAAACCTATTACATTTATTTGCTACATTTTTAATAAAATTGACAAATTTGTTTACTGATTTTAAAGTAGAGCATTATTAATGTCTTGGTTTCTTGGATGTATGTTTTGACATATATGGGGTCTTCTGGTAGTGTATTCCAGTAAAAATCTGTCTCAGCAAAGAATGAAAAATTATTCTCTGTTAACTTTAAATCTGATCATTTATTCTTTTTGAATGTGGATAGCTTACATCTTTCAGTAATATTCACCATGCTATGTACGGAGATGTTTTATCAAGTTCACAGAATATAGCATTAATATTTCTCAGTTAGTCCATATTACTGCTATAAACATTTTTTAAATTACTTTATTTTCAGACAATGGTACAGGATTCTTTTCCTGATCTATAAAGAAGATGGTGTAATTAGAGGACTTTTTAGAGGAATGTCTATAAACTATATACGTGCTATGCCAATGGTTGCTATGTCTTTTACTGTGTATGAACTAGTCAAACAATTGTTAGGACTTGATACAGGTGTGAACAGTTGATGTTGGAGAAATTTTAGGTTACACAATAATTTAGAAGTAGTTTATGACTTTAGGAAAGACTAAAATGGCTTATTTATATCTACTTTTACACTCTTGACATGTTTTTGTTTTAGGTTGCTATGTACTATTTATTGGAAGTAATGGTCTGTTTTGTAAATATGAAATACTATGAATGTACTTTTATTCATGGGTTCCAATTTTCGTGGTTTGGGGAAAAATCATTGTTTGTAGGTTTCTGAATCCATGGTTTGGTGTTATTTACATTGCAAGATCAATGTATTTTGTTTGGTTTTAACTTCATGCTTTCAGTCAACCAGGAATTCTACAAAAATTGGAATCCCATGAATAATTGTAGTTTCAAAGTAGCAGGATAAAGTCTGCCTAAAATATTTATATTATTATTTATATCAAAATGAAATAAAGTTATAGCTTGAAAATGATTTCAATACATGTATGATAGACCTGATGAAAGAGCATTTTCTGAGGACAAAGTCAAAAGGTTGATATACTTCATAAATCATTTATCAGACAAACATGTCAGGCTCTGTATTGTTTTATTTTTTATAAGGCCATACAAATTTTTTTTAATCTAATTAATTGGTTCTTGGGCCATTTTTCATTGAATCTGATAAGGGATGGTTATACCTGCCAACTTTTGAAATTCCCATGGGGTTTTGCTGTGTGTCAAACTCCTTATAACTTGGCTATAGGGGTCTTATGGTATGCTTTTGTTGTTTATAGTGTTCTTATGTGTTTCATCATTACATTGAACTCTTCCTTAGTTGTTTAATTGTCTTCAAGTGTCTTTTATTTGGAATTTCTACTTTTGATTTTTGGAGCCTCCATGGGTGTTTTCCTCAAAACCCCCAGAAAGCGGGGAGGTTGGCAGACCTGGAGGTTTTTTTATCTTTTTATTTGTATAAAATTGATGACATAAGGCCTTAGAACCAATAAATGAACTTTTGTGGCCTAACATTATTCTTGGTTTTCACTGTCAATTTTCTTTCATTGAGTCCATTTTTTTCTCAAGATATAAAAGTATTTGCTTTCATTAATTAAAGTGTAATGTGCTACAAATAAGGCCTTGAAACAAGGTCAGTACATGGATTTACAGGTCTGATAAAAGCATATTGATCAAGGACAAAGACCAAAATTGAATAATTATTTGAAGTTGAAGTCTGTAAATTCATGCACTCACAATGTTTTAGGATGAGCCAGTCATGTCTAAAAATTACATGTATATCTTTTAAGTACTAATATGCATTTGCTTGAAGTAAAATTACAGCATTACTGATTTGTAAGATGTTTTCTCTTTTATTTGAAGGATAAATGATTTTTATAATGTTTGTACACCAGTATTTATTTTTTTAACACAAGTGTCAGTATAGAAAGTTTAAAGCAAACCAACACTTACCTGTGGTAAACTGTAAAAAGGATAGCTGCTAGTGGTATGCAGAGATTGTCTTATGTATCAGTAAATCAAGGAATATAAAGGCAGTGTCAGTTTTGTTTAAATTTCCTGTTAGTTTCTTTGGTGAAATTACAAAGAGAAACATATTATTAAATGTGTCAGTACCATGAAACCATGCATTTATATATGTCATTAGATGGGAAAGTTACTTAATATATATTAGGTTTAGTTCTTTAAATTACCAGAGTACAATGGGAAGAAAGTCTTGGAACTTCTTACATATGTTTCTGATGCAATTTTTTCCCTTGTCTAAGGTCAAAGGTTAAGATAAATGGTTAATTATGTAAACATGTACAGTAAAAATTGAAAGCGTTGGTTAATCTTTCAGGAGACTAAAGTCTCTTCTTATATCATAGAGCAAATATGATCCATTTAATTAAAAAAAATGTATAACAATGAAATTTGTACTTCCCTAATAAAATAAAACTATAATCTCATCCACTCTCCTTCTGACTTTTTTCAACCACTAAAAAACTATGTTTTTTTTGCTAAACTTTTGTCATCTTCTTAAAAATTTTCATCATTTTCACTTTATTGAATAAATAATGCAATTTTCCCTTCCAGCCCTTCCTTATTTCAAAAGGCAGGATGAGAATCTAAAAATATTTTTATAAGGCCATTCAAAAAAATGTGTTTCTCAAGCCCAGCCCACGTCTGACAAAAGGTAGCCGCATCAAATTTTTTTTTAGAAATTTCAACAATTTTTTTTCAATTAAAGTAAATAAAAGCTCATGGTCTTACAAAAAAAAACTGAAGTGTATACTGTGGATGTACTTTTATTCGTGGACATCAATTTTTGGTGGTTTTCATAAAAATTACTATTTCGAGGGCACTTAAATTCGTGGTTTCGAAATCTATGCATTAAAATTATATGGAAAAAATGTATTTCGTTGGGAATATATTTCGTGGTTTTAGTGAACCACGAAATCCACGAAAATTGGAACCCCACGAAAAATAGTACTTTCACAGTATATAGATATTTTTTGAATTAAACTCAGATGTATTAAAAAATCATTATATAGTGAAATAAAAATTATATTTTGTTGACATCCAGTAAATCCTGAAACAAAACATCCACCCACACACAATTCAAAGTAAAAAGGCTTGAGAAACAAACAATTTAATTTGAATGGCATAATGGCCTATTTAATATTTTTATGTCCCAGATCAAGGATCGGGCATATTGTTTTTGTCCTGTGTATGTGTCTGTCTGTCTGTGGTCAAAAACTTTTACCTTTGCTATAACTTTTGAACTACATTGTATGTAAGATACACTTTATATACTTGGCAAGTGTAATGGTCTTGTCAAGGAGAATATAAAGATGCAAAACAAGTAGGTCAAGTAAAAGATCAAGGTCACAGAAGTCAAAATTTTAATATATATTATTGGCTTTTACTAATAAAAAAGCTGCTAAGGGCATTAATTTGTAGTGTTTCACAAACACATTGTTTCAATCATTATCAATCATTTATCACTTGTTTTAAATTTCATGTGAACAGATGATTTAACACAAGTTTGGCTCTCCTCTAACAAAGTGAAAAAGAGAAACTCTATAACTGTCTATAGAAAAACTAATTAAAGCTATTATTTACTGTTTTAACAAATGATGTTGCACATTTTAATGTTATTTTGTAACTTGTATAACAAGGGTAAATGTAAATGTAATTTTACTCATTATTGTACAGCATATTTTAAGAACGGTTTCTTGAATTGTCATAATAGGTGTATGTTAAAACTTACAATCTTTTTTAATCTGAAAATTAGTTTTTAATTTTTAATAAACTATTCTTTTTTATGTGCTACCATACCCTCAGCTGTGTGTCTTTCCATTGGTACACTTCTTTGAAGTATTTGGCAATTTATTACACAATTTCAAATTCTTTACACTTCAGGTTTTTAGATAAACGGCTATAAGACTCTTCTCAAAATTTTAATTTTTTGGAATTAAAAATGGTTCCTGAGTAAAACTTCTTTAGACGTTGATGAAAATTTTTCAAATTTACAGCAAATAACTTAACTATAAACTCTTTCACTTTAAAGATTTGATTGCATCTGTTTTGTTTGAGTATTTTGATAGATGTAAGTGTTTACAGCTTCTATTTATCATATTTTTTTGTCGCAGTAGTTATAAGGGGAAGCCCTGCTTATTCTTTAATAATGTACTGGGATCCCATAAATGAGGTCATTGCATAAAAAAAGAACACAATTTGTCTATCAATCTCCATCTGTCCATCAAATCTTTATATCATCTATACATTGTTATAATAAAACCATCATTCTAACAAGGTTGAGGTTTCACATAATGGTCGATTAGTATTCTTGTTTTTTATACGACCGCAAAAATTTTGCGGTCGTATTATGGTATGGCGCTGGCATCGGCGTCGGCGTCGGCGTCTGTGGACAGCATAACTTTAGTTCTAGTGAACGGATTGTTATCAAATTTTAGTATGATGTTTGTTGGCACAAGCATAAGCCCGGGTTTTAATTTCGCGTTCCCTGCCCAACCCGTTTTTGAAAAAGAGGCAAAAAAGGGGCATAAAAGGGGTAAAATTAGGTATTTTCGTGTCTGTGGACAGCATAACTTTGGTTCTAGTGGATGGATTGTTTTCAAATCTTAGTATGATGTTTCTTGGAACATTCTTGAGAAACCTTTTTTTCCTTTAGGTTTTTGCCCCACCCATTTCAGAATTAGGGGCCAAAAAAGGGTTTAATAATGTGTTTTCACATATTTGACTGTAGAATCTTTATTATTTATTGGATTTTGATGGGGTTTGTTTCAGTGTGCTCCTGAGGAAATTTCCAATCTGGAGTATGCCAACGGATTTCACGTAGCATGTACCACTCACGAGATAAATGGGGCCCAACAGGGGCAAATCTCAAAAAAAATAATTTTTTTATTTTAAGTCCGATTTCGATGCAGTTTTTTTCAATGGATTCCTTGAGAAAAATTAATATAGCACTCAGCTATTAGATTTTTGGTAACTTGTTTCCTTTCCCAGCTATGAGGGGCCGAACGGGGCCAAAATTGCGAATTTGCAGATTATGTAGAATTTTTATTTTTCATCGGATTTCAATGAGATTTTTTTCTTTGGATTCCTCTTGATCTAAGCTTTCAGTAGTATG
>MJUU01002401.1:16988-43731 GCA_002080025.1 Modiolus philippinarum
AAGGGGTCAAAGGGGCCAAAAATGCAATTTTTCTAAATATGTCGAATCTTTATTTTTCATCGAATTTCAATGGGATTTTTTTCTTTGGATTCCTCTTGAGCTAAGCTTTCAGTAGTATGCCAAGAAATTTTTTGTAGGTCTTACCGTTTCTGAGCTACAAGGGGTCAAAGGGGCCAAAATTGCAATTTTTCTAAATGTGTCATATCTTTATTTTTCATCAGATTTCGATGGATTTTTTTCTTTGAATTTCTATGGATGTAAAGTTTTAGTTGATAGTACATATTTTACATAGCTCTTACAGTTTTTTATCAGTAAGTAATCAAAAGGGTTTTTTCCCTATTTTGTTTCTAGCTAATAACTGTGTCTAGCTTCTTTTTGTGTCCATCTAATTATTGTGTCATGCTCTTTACTGTGTCCACATTCACTTTAAACTACCTTTGTTGAAATTTCAGTGGTCAACATGCTGCGGTCGTATCATGCTGCGCTCGGCGTAGCCCTTTATTTAGAGATGGAATTCTGGCTTCAATTTTGCCATGTCATTTTTTGATAATCCTCCCTATGTACAATATATTTTATTTGATTTTATTATACAGTGTATAACTGACGCTTTATCATCAGATTTTTGCTGTTCATTTTAGATTAGATTTAAGTCGTATTTTATGGTAATCAAAAGCAGTCTTTAAGTCCTTTTTATATTTTTTTCACCTTAGAGATACACATTTTACAATATTTTGCAACTTTGCAACCTGAATTGTATGAGGTGCCGTTTTGCTATTTATTCCTCATTTTCTGATATCAAAAAATATTTTCTGATATCAAAAAATGAATTTTTGATATCAAAAAATTGATTTTCTGATATCAAATAATCCATTTTCTGATATCAAAAAATCGAATTTCTGATATCAGATATTCACTTCTATTTTTTGATATCAAAAAATCAAAACTATTTTCTGATATCAGAAATTCATTTTTTTTTTATATCAGAAAATCGATTTTTTTGATATCAGAAAATGCATTTTTTTATATCAGAAATTCAGATTTTTTGATATCAAATATTCTTTCCTGATGTCAGGAATTTGATTTTCTGATATCAAAAATATGATTTTTTGATATCAGAAAATAATTTTTGATATCAGAAATTCGATTTTTTGATATCAGAAATTCGATTTTTTGATATCAGAAAATATTTTTTGATATCAAAATTTATTTTCTCATATCAAAAAATCAAATTTCTGATATAAAAAAATCGAATTTCTGATATCAAAAACTCGATTTTCTGATATAAAAAAATGAATTTCTGATATCAGAAAATAGTTTTGATTTTTTGATATCAAGAAATCAATTATTTGATATCAGAAAATCAATTATTTGATATCAGAAAATCAATTTCTTGATATCAGGAAATACATTTTTTGATATCAAAAATTATTTTCTGACATCAAAAATTATTTTCTGATATCAAAAAATATTTTCTGATATCACAAAATCAAAATTTTTTGATTTCAAAAAATCGATTTTCTGATATCAAAAAATCTTTTTTCTGATATCAAAAAATGTAATTTCTGATATCAAAAAATCGAATTTCTGATATCAGAAAATCACTATTATTTTTTGATATCAGAAATTCGATTTTTTTATATCAAAAAATATTTTCTGATATCAAAAAATCAAAACTATTTTCTATTTTCAAAAAATTCATTTTTTGATATCAGAAAATGCATTTTTTGATATCAAAAATTCAGATTTCTTGATTTCAAAAAATATTTTCTGATATCCAAAAATTGATTTTCTGATATAAAAAAAAATATGATTTTTTTGATACCAAAAAAATATTTTTTGATATCAAAAATTATTTTCTGATATCAAAAAATATTTTCTGATATCAAAAATTTTGAATTTCTGATATCAAAAATGGAATTTCTGATATCAAAAAATGAATTTCTGATATCAGAAAATAGACTTTTTGATATCAGAAAATCAATTTTTTTATAGCAAAATTAGGATTTTTTGATATCAGAAAAAATTTTTGATATCAAAAAATAAGGAATAAATTGTAAAACGGCGCCTCATAGAATTGTGTCACACTTTTCTTGGAGGATTCTTGACAATTGGACACCAAGGATGTTGAAAAATACAAAAATACTGAAGTTGCAGACAAAACAGTAAATTTCGTTATTCAAGGAGTAACCTCTCATCAGCAGCATTAAAATCAAATAATATGGAAAGTCATAATCCAAAAGTAGTAAAAAAGAAGTACTCATTACCAAATAACATCGAAATAAGAGGCCAAATCCAGTACCAAGGAATGAAATTTGTACATTTGGTTTCATGAAACATTTTATTAGTTACTTACAAAATTTATTTATGTACAGTGAGTCATGATTTTCTAAATATAAAGGAAATTGTCTCATTACAATTTAATCCCGCCTACTTTGGGTGCCATTTTGAATATAGCACGTCATGTGACATTAAGGGAGATGTAGCTAAATGCTGGTTATGTCCAGAAGAGATATCCCAACATTAGAAAGTGTTTCAAAATACAGTAGAACTTATGGCTTGAACTGCAATAGCTGGAACACCATTGATGTCTCGAACTCATTTTCTGGTCCCTTTTTTCAGGTTTAAACACAGTTCGATCTTGATTGTAACTCGAACTTTTTTCATTGGTCCTTTGGGTGTTCGAGCCATCAGAAGTTCAACTGTACAGTATTCTTGTATTACATGCCTCTGCCACTCTACCTTTATTTAATTTGGAAATCCTTAAATTCCCTCAAAAGTCCACTATCATGGTAAATTTAGTATATATTTCATACATTTTGTGAAAGGTTTAAAGAAGTGAGAAAAAGTGGATTTTTCAAGCATTAACATCACAACATATTTGCTTTCGGACATCCATTCCATATATATGAACCTTCACTCAGTAATTCTTTAAATATACCGTTCCAAACGGGATTAATGTCCACAAGATGGCCGAAGGTGATTTGACCTAAAAATGACATTTGTTATTATAATAAGAAGGAAATTGATATTTAAAGATAAATAAATATGGAACATAGTGGATAAATATTTAAAGAAACTAAATACATACAAGAAACTTCCCCAGTGTCTCAAAATTCCTTTAAAGCTGCACAACCTGTTTGTTGCACAAAATTGAAAGTATTTAATAAGGTGGATTCCATAGGTCTATTGGCTTCAAATATAAAAAAATCACTTAAGAACATAAGAGCTATGGATACAAAGCATCATTTTTCACCCATAAATATGAAATAAATTGCATTTTATTTACATGACTGTGTGAATGGAACAAAAGAATTTTACATAGCTTGGTTTTATAATTTCATAGTGTAATATTTAAAAAAAAAACATTTAAAATAGCATTTAGAAAAAATTTTCATTCCTTTTCATGTACTTTTTACACTAGAAATATGAATAGATTTATTTTGTATTGAAATAATGTAATGTAATTCATTGTGATAATTCAAGTGACTCAGTATAAAGAGCAGAAACACATCACTGTATTTACCTAAATAGACACATAAAAAATTCTCAAAAAGTCGAGGAATAACTGAAATCAAGTAACCAACTACTGGCATGTCCTCAACCTCCTGTGCAAAATGTTTTTACAATTGTTTAGATTTTCTTCCAAAGATGTCAACACAAAAAGCTATATCTTTCAATTTTTAGGTCACCTGACTTGTTGGTAAACTTCTCATCAGAAACCAGTGAAACAAATTCATAGAAATGGAATGATGTATATGAAAGGTCATTTTCACAAAAACTTGTTCATTTCTTTCTAAGTCTCTAGTTTGAACAAGGGGGAACTTAAACTCTATTTTTATTATAATACTGTTTAAACATCATTGAGGAGTTTATAACAACTCTTCACTTTTAGTGTTAAACGTTGAGTTGATTTGATTTCTATATAAACCTAAAATGACTAACAGTACAAATATTGGCTAAAATGTACAAAAACATTCAAGATTTGAAAATAATGTGGTTAAAGAGGAAGTACATTTAGGTTTAATCAGAATAAAAAAATAAGAATTTCAATTTAATTTTAATGAATATCCTAATGGTTTTTATAATTTTCTTGTACATACAAGTTTTACTAAAGGTACAGTGTTTTAATTAGTCTCAAATACAATCATTGACATTTTCATCAGTGCTTTCCAACCATGTGCACATAATAAAAACTAGGATAAGTATTAATCCATTTGGCTTTTTTTACTCTCTTCAATGTTTTTGTTTTTTTTTCTTGGAAATGTTGAGGTTACGATATGAATCTGGTGTTTTTCTTTTTGACTATAAGATTGAAAAATTTCAGGATAATTATGAAAGTATATTATATTGAAGTTGTAGTGTGAAAAACATGAAGTATGTATAACTTGAACAAGAAATGTTTTAGTCTTGATAAATTCAAACTTGTATACAACAAAAATGTTTGGAATATGTTACAAAACATTTGGCATTCTCTTGTCAACATTTTACGAACACTGAAAATAAATGTATTATCTACCATACATTTCATATGTCCTCATTTGGTGCTGTTTAAGTTTAAAACATTTTTAAAGAATGTCTGAACCTAAATAATTGTCCATATCATTTTAAGCTGAATTGCATTTATCAAAATTGTATCAGATAATACACATAGTTTGATTAAAATGCCAACTTGCAGCTGTCAAATGTTTTAGTCTTTCTTTGCTCCTTATTGAATTTGTTTATTGTAGTGAATATGATTTATTTATTTATTTTAAAGTGTTTTTAAAATGTTTTAATAAACAGGTCAACAACCAACAGTATTGATGTATATAGACTATATGTATTTAAGAAAAAAGTTTTTATGTTGACTAGACAATTGGAATATTTATTTGTACAGTATTTCATGACAGAAAAATGAGATATTTATTGTCAGCTTAAAAACTGAACTAATAAAAGAATGATTTTTTTCACATTTGTTTTTTTTTAATTTTATTCAGGCCTAAGATATATAGACAATGTTCTTACACAAAAACTAGGTAGACTATTTAAAGCTCAACATAATAGAAAAATATATCTTTATTCAGCACAATATTGGGTTATCAATCTGTACACAACATAGAATAGTTTGACACTTAAGTTGAACATTTTAGAAGGGTTTTATATTGTATTTATCATTGTATTTTTGTGCCTTACTGGCAAATGCCTAAGAGGGCTATGTAATCATGTAGTCTGAGTCTTGCTACCAGCTTAAACAACATTAGAGGGCTTGTGTTAGTATTTTGACTACTGAACTACAGAAGAATTGCTTCAGTAACATGTATTCTTATAAACAAATAGTACAAGTTGAAATTTAAACACAGAGTCCAAATTCTGCAAAAATTCAATTTTTAGCTCACCTACTTTATAAGGCCATTTGAGCATTTGCAATCACTTTGCGTCTATCCTCTGTCGTCCGTCCGTCTTCCAAAAACTTTTCACTTTTTTGCCATCTCCCCAGAAACCACTGGACCAATTTTAACCTAACTTTCTAGGAATGATGTATGGAAGGTCTTTTACCAAGTTAGCCGAATTTTTTTCTGATCCTCCTAAAAACAAGGCTGCCAGCGCAGAACATAGTTTAACATTGGACCTCATGGGAAAATCATATAATGGACTATCTCCTCTGAAGCTACCGAAGCAAATTGAAAAAAACTTTACAGGAATAATGTATTGAAGGTTCTTTACTTAAATTACTAAAATTTTTCCGATTCACCAAAAAACAGTGCCGCCAGAACAGAACTTAGTTTAACAATGGACCCTATGGGAAAAGCATATATTTGCCATCTTTTCCAAAGCTACTGAAGCAAATTGTACCAAACTTTACAGGAATGATGTATGTTAAGTCCTTTATTTAGAAATTAGAATTTTTTCTGATTTGCCTATAAACATGCCCACATGCAGAGAACATCGTTTAACATGGGTTCCTATGGGAAAAGCATATATACACTTGGCCATAAGTTAAGGACCATCCAATTTGAAAGTTAATTTCAAAGTCATATTTTTGAATTTTTATTTTGCGCTTTCACATGCTTAGTGTACTAAGCATAATGCATTGATATGATGTCTTAGTTTTTGAAAGAAGGAGAATAACACTGCAAACTTGCATAATGAAAAACCGTTACTTCAAAGTTGAACTAGTCTTGTTTCCCTAGGTTATCACAAAGAGTGAAAATGAATTCCTTGTTCGGATCAATGGCTATTTTGACGTTGAAATGTGACAAAATGTTTTTTATTGATTAATTTTCTTTAACATCTGTGTAGTTTTGTTATTGGAAGTTTGCCAAATTTATGAAATGTTATGGCTTAATTATTGAGGTGCATTTCATCAAAAATCCATGAAAACTTTATTTGAAGTGTTTTAAAGTTGTCTTGACAGCAACTTCTGCACATTTTATCATTATTAAAGGTAATTGCTTCACAATTTCATTAATTTTTACAGTGTTGATGGGAAAATATTGATAAATGAAAATTGTCATTTTTGGTAAAAATTTGAAAAAATTGCATTGCCGTTTTGTTACAGTTTCAAAATACCAATTTTTTTATGGTAATCTATGCCAATATGAACAAAACAACATTTCAATCCAATTTTATGTACCACCAAATGTCAGAACTGACGTCAATTGCAATAAAGAAATTTTATGCCCCAAAAAAAATGCAATTTTGTAGACAAAAAATGTCTCACTGTGGGGTCCATAGACTAGATAAATTCAAAAATTAGTATGAATAAGATTACTTTTAGGAAGTTTAATGCAACAACAGCCTACAGTACCATGAAGTCCTAATCTTGCCGTTACTTGACTATTTCTTGATAAATTACGCTTCAAAACTGTATTAAAACAGATTATCTCCCCTACATGAAATGATGACTTATCTAAAGGTCTAAAAATACTGTTTTCTTCTTGTATGTGTGTTTATTTTGACAATATGAAAATTTCATTTTCTGATAGCGAGATTTTCCACAAGAAATCGTACCTTTCACTGGTGAAACTTGTTTTCTTGTATTCAACACCCATTTTACACCCCATTTTTCAAATAGCCATGGAATATGCATTTTTGTGTGTGACTAGTGCACCTTTGTTTCTTGTTATTTGAATAATTTCACCACAGAGTAATTTTAAAACATTTCTTGAAAATTAAACTATTAAATTTACTATTTAAAGTTCAGCTCAAATTGAAATATGGGTGGTCCTTAACTTATGGCCAAGTGTATATTTGCTATCTTCTCTGAATATATAAAATACCGAAGTTGCATAAAAAAACAATGAATTTCGTAATGCTGTACAAGTTTTTCAAGGAGTAACCTTTCATCAACAGCATTAAAATCAAATAATATGGAAAGCCATAATCCAAAAGTTGTTCAAAAAGAAGTACTCATGATCAAAAATGTCGAAATAGGTAGCCAAATCCAGTACCTAGGACATCTACCGAGTGCCATACACGAAATGAAGCCTCAGTATTCTTAAGTGGTTAGAATTTTGATAAAAACAGTAAATTTCTATAACACGCAAGGTAAAATTTCTATGTGAGACAAGTCTGTGATTACCCTCGGGGACCTCTGATCCACCGCAGTGGCATCGGCCCAATGGTTCAAAATACATAAAATACCGAAGTTGCATAAAAAAAACAGTGAAAATCGTTATGCTGTACATGTGTTTCAAGGAGTAACCTCTCATCAGCAGCTTTAAAATCAAATAATGTAGAAAGCCATAATCCAAAAGTTGTTCAAAAAGAAGTACTCATGATCAAAAATGTCGAAATAGCAAGCCAAAACCAGTACCTAGGACATCTACCGAGTGCCATACACGGAATGAAGCCTCAGTATTTTTAAGAATTTTGATAAAAGCAGTAAATTTTTATAACACGCAAGGAAAAATTTCCATATCAGATAAGTCTGACTATTGGGCTGGTAATTACCCTCGGGGACCTCTGGTCCATCAGCAGTGGCAACGGCCCAATAGTTCAAATACACAAAATACCGAAGTTGCATAAAAAACAGTAAATTTCTTTATGCTGTACATGTGTTTCAAGGAGTAACCTCTCGTCAGCAGCATTAAAATCAAATAATATCAAAGCCATAATCCAAAAGTTGATCAAAAAGAAGTACTCATTATCAAAAATGTCGAAATAGGAGGCCAAATCCAATACTATTGAAGCTACTGAAGCAAACTGAACCAAACTTTACAGGAATGATGTTCGGAAGGTCCTTTACGTAGATTGCCGAAATTTTTCTGGTCCGCTAAAAGACATGGCTGCCAGCGCAGAACATAGTTTAACATGGGACCCTATGGAAAAAGCATATATTTGCTATCTCCTCTGAAGCTACTGAAGCAAATTGAACAAAAATTTACAAGAATGACGTATGGAAGGTCCTTTACCTAATTTGCCGAAATTTTTCCGATCGGCAAAAAAAGATAGCTGCCAGCACAGGGCATGGTTTAACATTGGACCCTATGTGAAAAAGCATACATGTATGTAACTCCTCTGAAGCTATTAAAGCAAATTGAATCAAAATTTAGAGGAATGATGTATGGAAGGTCCTTTACTTAGATTGCCGAAATTTTTCCGATCCATCAAAAAACATTGCTGCCAGGGCAGAACATAGTTTAACATGAGCCCCTATTGGAAAAGCATATATTTGCTATCTCCTCTGAAGCTACTGGAGCGAATTGAACCAAACTTTACAGGAATGATGTATGGCAGGTTCTTTATGTAGATTGCCGAAATTTCCCGATCGCCCAAAAAATATGGCCGCCAGTGCAAAACATAGTTTAACATAGGATCCCATGCGAAAAACATGTATTTGCTATCTCCTCCGGAGCCGTAGATTGCCGAAATTTTTCCTATCCGCTAAAAAGCATGACTGCCAGTGCAGAACATAGTTTAAAAACATGGGACCTTATGGGAAAAGCATATATTTGCTATCTCCTCTGAAGCTACTGATGCAAATTGAACCAAACTTTACAGGAATGATGTATGGAATGCCCATCACATAAACTGCCGAAAATTTTCTGATCCCATAAAACATGGCTGCCACCAAGAACATAGTTTAACATTGGACCCTAAGGGAAAATCACATTTTCATCTTCTCCTCTGATACAACTGAAGCAAATTCAACCAATATTTACAGAAAGGATATATGGAAGGTACCTTACATAAATTGCTCATTTCATTTCGATCGCCTCCAGTGCAGAACATAGTTTAACATTGGAGCCAGGAATGAGATAACCAACCTTTTAATTATCATCTATAAAACCAACCAAGTAAATTTACTTAATGTATAGAATGTCCTTTACAAAAACTCATTTCAATAAACGGGGGTGCTAATGGAGAACAAAGCTAGACATTTGACCCAATTCGTAAAAAAAAAATCATTTTTGACATGCATGGCATAGAGGCATTTTGTCAGGTGAGCGATACTGGCTCAGTCTCTGAGCCTCTAGTTACAAATGCACAAATTTTGACTCTTTTGGTCACAACGCCATTTTTCTGTAGACAATGTAACTTTTGTTCTAGTTAGCAGATCATTGTCAAAATTAAGTACTTTTGGCACACGTATAAGGTAGTTGTTTTTTTTTTAATTTCCGGTTCCTAGGTCTGCTCGTTTCAACAAAAAGGTAGTCTAAAAGGGATGAATTTGTTCTTTTTTTACATATTTAACTGTCGAATATTTATTATACCCCCGTTCCGGAAGAGAGAAGTTATACTGTTTTACCCTTGTCTGTCCGTCTGTCTGTCCGCCCGTCTCCAGAACATCTTTCGTCAAGCGTATCTCAGACTTTATCTCATTTGCATTTACTCCATATCCCTTCATTGTTAATTTTAAACTGGAGTTTGTCTCTCCTGCAGTGTGGAGTCCGTAAAAAGATTCCCCGTGAGAGAGATGTATGCTCTATATACATTTCAGTTATGGGGTACTTGTTCTTGAGAGAATCTCTCATATGGATACACAATCACACTTTCACATTTTGGCTTTTTTATTTTTTATTTTTTTTTGTTATCTAAAATTGTATTCTGACCTCCTGTTTATTGTGCCCACATCTCATGATTTTATTATGCCAAGTTTTCTCACAATTTTGCTCGATGAGTGCCCTGTGGTAGTGTTAATGTTGTGATTGTCTTCTGTCGTCTTTTTGTCGGGTAATGGATGACAGCAATTGTAAGAACACTTTGCCAGTTAAGTTTATGTTTGCTGACGATCCCGCATCCATGGATCATTAGGTAAAAAGGCATGGATGTAGTGTTGCTCGACAATTAGCAATGAATTCCGCTCAAACCAGTGCTAGGGGCCGTCTTGAACTTGCTATGAGGTATGAGTAAAACTCATTGTTGAAGGCCTCATGGTGACTTCAAGATGAAGAACAACAATAAAAGCGTTGTTCCTTTGTTTGTTATTACAATGTATTTGTAGAGACTTAGTCTCATTTGCATTTACTCCATATCCCTTCATTGTTAATTTTAGACTGGAGTTTGTCTCTCCTGCAGTGTGGAGTCCGTAAAAAGATTCCCTGTGAGAGAGATGTATGCTCTATATACATTTCAGTTATGGTGTACTTGTTCTTGAGAGAATCTCTCATATTGATACACAATCACACTTTCACATTTTGGCTTTTTTTATTTTTTGTAATCTAAAATTGTATTCTGACCACCTGTTTATTGTGCCCACTTCTCATGATTTTATTATGCCAAGTTTTCTTACAATTTTGCTCGATGAGGGCCCTGTGGTAGTTTTAATGTTGTGATCGTCTTCTGTCGTCTTTTTGTCGGGTAATGGATGGCAGCGATTATAAGAACACTTTGCCAGTTAAGTTTATGTTTGTTGACGATCCCGCATCCATAGATCATTAGGTAAAAAGGCATGGATGTAGCGTTCCTCGACAATTAGCATTGAATTCCGCTCAAACCGGTGCTAGGGGCCGTCTTGAACTTGCTATGAGGTATGAGTAAAACTCATTGTTGAAGGCCTCATTGTGACTTCAAGATGAAGAACAACAATAAAAGCGTTGTTCCATTGCTTGTTATTACAATGTATTTGTAGAGACTTTGTCTCATTTGCATTTACTCCATATCCCTTCATTGTTAATTGTGTATGTAGTAATGATTTGATATTTTTCAAGTTCGTCACTCATCTACTTCCTGTTTTACGAAAACTTTGATTTTTCCCATTACAGCCATATATTGAAAATTTTCGTCAAGGATTTCTCAGCTTGTGTATGTAGTAATGATTTGATATTTGGTCTAAAGCTTTGGTATGATGAGTTTTAAAATGTCTCCCCCTTTCAAGTCCGTTACTCATCTACTTCCTATTTTACGAAAACTTTGATTTTTCCATTATAGCCATATATTGAAAATTTTCGTCAAGGATTTCTCAGCTAGTGTATGTAGTAATGACTTGATTTTTGGTCTGAAGTTTGGTGTGATGAGTTGTACCATGTTTCCCCTTTTCAAATCCTACACTCATCTACTTCCTGTTTGACAAAAACTTTGATCTTTCCCATAGCCACATATTGATAATTTTCGTTAGGGATTTTACAGCGTGTGAGGAGTAATGATTTTATGTTTGGTCTGAAGCTTTGGCATGCTGAGTTGTACCGTGTCTCCCATTCTCAAACATGTCACTCATCCACTTCCTGTTTGACGAAAACTTTAATTTTTCCCATTTTAGCCATATATTGAAAATCTTCGTCAAGGATTTCTCAGCTAGTGTATGTATAAATGACTTGATATTTGGTCTGAAGTTTGGTATGATGAGTTGTACCATGTTTTCCCTTTTCAAATCCTTCATTCATCTACTTCGTGTTTGACAAGAACTTTGATTTTTCCCATTATAGCCATATATTGAAAATTTTCGTCAAGAATTTTACAGCGTGTGTGGAGTAGTGATTTTATGTTTGGTCTGAAACTTTACCGTGTCTCCCACTTTTAAGACCGTCACTCATCAGCTTCCTGTTTTACCATAACTTTGATTTTTTCCATTATTTCTAAAGAATTTATGATTCTGTCCATACTTGTTTTGTGTCGACACTTGTACTGTGTCCACACCTGTATAGTATTCCCACACACTTAAATTTGCACTTCCCATATTGATTCAGTGTTCAATGAGCGGGGATATAATTGGCTGCCATTAGGCGGCATCTCTTGTTATTTAACGGCTTTTGATGGGGTTTCTTTCAGAATGCTCCTTAGAAACTTTCAATCTTAAGTATGCCGATGGATTTCACGTAGCATTTACTGTTTGTGAGATACATCGGTCCAAAAAGGGCGTTTCAAAAATTGATATATATATATATATATATATATATCTACTTTTTTGTCCATTTTATGCCCCTGTGAAGATTCAGGAGCATATAATTTTTGGTCTGTCGGTCTGTTTGTCTGTTTGTCAAAAAAAACAACAATTTTTTAACATTGGGTGTATATTATAAATGGTAAGTGATATGCCTTTCATGTTTTGCATGTGTATCCATTGTGGCAACCCCTTTTAGTTAGTACCAGAATATTTGACATCACGACCTTGACCTTGGCATGTGACAGTCTGGTAAACTTTTACCAGAAACAAAATATTTTATTTCATACATTGAAATATTGAACTCATCTATGAGAAAATGTTTCTTGATGTCTGAAAAAAAATATCTTTTATATTATTCAGCTTATTTTCTTCATTCAAAAACTTAAACATTTTGTATATTCTTTGAATGGTATGAGACAGTGTTTTGTAATGCAGAGGTCTTTGCAACAAGTCACTCAAACAGTGTTGTGTGACTTATTGTTTTTTACTCTATTTTCTATTTTTTTTTTCTATTTCTTTTACAGGTATTACGTGTTTTTTTACAGTAAAAGTGTATAATTAGGAATTGAACATAACTACTAAAAATTTTAGTAAATATGTATAATAACTAGTATGTTTAGAAATTTATACATATAATTACTAAATGTTTCAGTAGTTATACATAATTACTGAAATTTTAAGCAGGAATAATGTATAATGACTGAAATGATATTTAAAATATTTTACGAAAAGGATATGGAGTAAATGAACATGAGACCGTAACACGTATGTTAACCCCAACTGCAATAATTTTAATGAGCTGTATGACCATTTCGGAAATTAATTTCTTATCAGCAGCACTAGAACCCAAATATAGGAAATCCATAATTTCAAAAAAATGTTTCAAATGCATAAAACCAAGCGAAATCCGAATAATCTGTAATATCAAATATAGCTAAGACCAAACTACGATGGAGGGAGTTTTACGTTAAGGTTTTAGAATTTACATAAATTAGATAATAGTTATTGAACAAAGTGAACATGTGAGATATTATCCCATGTACAAGTAAATCATATCTGAGAAAAATAAAGAGCATACATCTCTAACACGGGGAATTGTTTTACCAACTCCACACTGCATTTTTACTCATTAAATTTGTTTAATTTAATGAAAAAAAATTAATAATACAAATAACAAGCTGATACCAATGTTTCTGTAAATCAATTTTCTACAGACGGCCAATTCGACTTTTTAAATGTCTCTTCGGTGCAGATAATATCAAATGTTAAATACCAGATAGCAATTAAATTTTTTTACATAAGATTGAAATATAACAATCGGTTATCATATTCCCATATTCATGGGACCATCTGATTTAGTCTTGAACGGTTAGCTTAGACTACACTTGCAATTGCAATTGCAATTGCACATTTGTCTAGCTTTAATTTTCCACATGCATTTCTGCTTGTTCTCCTGTCAGTGGAATAAGTTATAACCGATTGTAGAAATGAAAAATTACCCACAATATTAATCCACATTTTTTGCCGATTCAAAACATTTTGTTTTATTAAATTAAAAATGCACATTTTTAATCCACATTTTTTAGCCGATTCAAAACATTTTGTTGTATTATGTTATACATCCAAAATTTTAATCCAATTTCTTTCAAAAATCCATTGAAGGTGGCTCACTCTTCACATTTTTGTCTCGCCCGCGACGAAAGTCGCGAAAGCGAGATATAGCGATCCAAAATTTTGTCGTCGGCGTCGGCGTCGTCAACATTTATTTTAACCCTGTGGTAAAAAAATTCTAAACATGAATATTTTCATCAAATCTTTATGGAATCATTTGAAATTTGGACAGAAGCAAGAAAATGGTCAGAACATTACCGCTAGCTGAAAATTTCATGTTTTTTTTTTTTTAGTTTTCCGTATTTTTTGTATTTGGACTTAGTTTTTTGCGCAAGAAATTTACTTTATCCAGAGAAATATAATTATATGTCTCTGTTTTAACCATGCGGTTAAAGTTATTTAAATGTCAATATCTTCATCAAATCTTTATGGAATCATTTGAAATTAGGAAAGAAGCAAGATAATGGTTTGAAAATTAGCTCCGGCTGAAAATATGGAATTATTTTTTAGATTTTCCGTATTTTTCCGTACTTGGACTTGGTTTTTTGCTGAAAATTTTCAATGTTAATTGTTAAGAAGTCTTTGATTATTAACAGAGCTACATTCAAATTGACATTTCTGCATAAAGTGGACAGATGTGTAACAGGCTGTTGAATTTTGATTCCGGTTCCAACTTTGGTAAATTTCCTGAAAATATCAAACATTGTCAAAGACAAATTATTTTTGAAATTCTTGCATCCAATTACAAATTTAACAAATGTTTTGGTATCAAACATAATTTTGAAGACTAAAGAATTAAATAACAAGGTTCCAACATTGGTAAATTTCCTGAAACTCTCCAAGGCAAGTTTTTTTTTAGAAATTCTTATTAACAATAATGCTTATTTAATAAATTTGAATCAAACAATCATTTTTAATAACAAAATTGCAAAGGTTTTGTTAGATTCCTGGAACTCTCGAAGACGTGTTATTTATTTGGAATTTTACCTAGCAACCATAACTTTTCCATTTCCTTTCAGTTAAAGTGACCATTTTCAAAAGTCAACTCCCTAAAATCTTTGATTCTTGTTTTGGTAAATTTCCTGAAATTTTCAAAGACTTGTTATTTTTGGAATTCTGCCTAGGAACCATATCTTTTTCAGTTCTTTACAGTAATAATGATCATTTTCAAAAGTCAAATTGCAAAAATCTTAAGATTCCAGTTTTGGTAAATGTCCTGAAGCTCTCAAAGACCTGTTATTTTCTGGAATTCTCCCTAGCAACTATATCTTTTTCAATTTCTTACTGTAAGAGTATTAATAATTTTTTTCAATGGCAAGATTGCAAAAATCTTTGATTCCAGTTTTGGTAAATTTGATGAAAGATCTTTATAATGACAAAGTAATGAGCGGGCGAGACATTAGCTTCCGAATATTTTACGAATTTTTAATTTGTGTCAGATTTCGGAACTTCTCTGGTTTTCCTCAGTTCAATAGAATGAAGAATTTTGCACACGGACCCCCACTTTTTAAATGCAAGTAATTTGAGGTCGTATAATGGTATGGTGCTGTCGTCGTTGTCGTCGTCAGCATCGTAGGCGTCGCCGTCGTCGTCTGTAGACACTTTTGTTTTTCTCAATAACCTTCATTCCAAATAATCAATCATAACATAATGTTCCTTGGCACAAAAGGAAGGCTTTAATGAGTTTTGGTCAATTTTAGCCTCTCCTCGTTTTTTTAAAAAGGGCCAAAAGAGCTACATTTGGTATTTTCACATATTTTGCTGTAAAATATTTATTATATATCAGATTTTGATGGGGTTTCTTTCAGTGTGCATCTGACAAAATTTCCAATCTGTTCACGTCTCATGTACCGTTCATATAGGGCCCAAAGGGGGCAAATCCCAAATGATTTTTTGTCCGATTTTGATGTAGTTTTTTCAATGGATACCTTACGCAAAATTCACAAACGCTGTTCCATCAGATTTTTGATATCTCATTTCCTTTCCGAACTATGAGAGGCCAAACGGGACTAAAACTGCAAATGTGCATTTATTAGAATTATGATTTTTTTTGTCCGATTTCATTGGCATTTTTTTCTTAAGTTTCCACTTGTTGTAAGCTTTCAGTAATATGTCATTAGATTGGCGTAGCTCTTACCGTTTTCAAGCTATAGGGGGGGCAAAGGGGCCAAAATGGCAATTTTCAACTTGGTTTGTGTCCAGCTAATTACTAGGCAAAACTTCGTATTGTGTCCACATCCACTTTAAATATCACTTGTTCAAATTTCAGTTTTCGACATGCTGCGGTCGTATCATGCTGCGCTTAGCGTAACCATTTATTTTTTCATGAATATCTTCTTTAGGTCAAATTAGGACACCTGACAAATATTTATACAAATCTTGACATAACTTCTGAGCTTTTAGGCAAAAAATAGTCCTGATATTAAATCAGAGAAAAACATGGGACTAATATATTGACTGTTCATGCTAGATGTTTCCTGTTAATTTCTTCTCGGGGACATAAGTGTTTCAGAAAGTACATCTTGTTAATGTATTTGTGCAATGGATTCCTTATGAAAGATTAACTTACGCTTTAACATACCTGTTTCCTTTCCAAACTATGAGGAACCAAAAAGGGCCAAAATAACAAATGTGCAGATTACCTACAATTTTTTCTTTTCATTATTTTTTTTATGGGATTCTTCTCGTAAGCTTTCAGCAGTTTGTCAACGGATTTGTCGTACTTTTTACAGTTTCAAAGCTATAAGGGGTCAGAGGGGTCAAAATTCCATTACCATTTACGAGCTATAAGGGATAAAGGGACCAAAATCGTAATTTTTTATAATATGTTATATTTTTATTTTATCATTGCATTTTGATGGGAATTTTATCTTTGGATTATCTTGTTGTAAACTTTTCACGGCTTTTATGTACCGTTTCCAACCTCTAAGGAGTCAAAAGGACAACAATGGCAAGTTTTGAAAATATATTAAATTTTTATGCCCCTGAGAATCGAAGATTCTGGGGGCTTATGGTTTTTGTCTGTTGGTCAGCGTGTCCGTTTGTCTGTTTCTCAACAAAATTTATAACTTTGGGTATATCTTTTGAAAGTTATATGGCTTTCATATTTTGCATTTGTATCCCTTGTGGCAAGATCTCTCAAACGATACCAGAATTTTTTACCTCGTGACATAAACACGAACATTTGGTATATCTTTTGAATGGTAAGTGATATTGCTCTCATTGTTTTGCATGTGCATTCATTGTGGCAAGACTGTTTAATTGGTACCATTAAATTTTACATTGGAATGTGGACAACTGTATAAAACTTTAACGTTGGAATTCTATATCTTTTGAATGGTAAGTGATAGTTTTTGTCGAGCCTTCGACGATAGTCGAAAAAAGGTATAGGTATGGCGATTCCGGCGGCGGCGGCGGCGTCCACAATTGTTTAAGTTTTTTCTTGGGTCTGTTTAACATCAACCACCTGTGCTAGCCTATTGATATTTGGTATGCAGTTGCATTAGCATCAGTACAGCTCAGTTTCAGTGGCGTTTAATGTCTATGCCCCCGCAGTCATGCTCCACTGACTTCAAAATTTTGAATTGTTTTTTTTCAAATGTTTATACAGGGTTTTCCTTATTCCGGTGGTCAATATCTTAAACTCTTAATAAATATTCTCACTGCATCTATCATTTACTATGATAATTATCAGTCAAAAATAAAGATATCATTCTGTTAAATGATGCATACAACGGTAAACAAACTCGAATATCTATCTTTTGAACATTTGATTAAAAGTCACAGGTCAATCACACTTAGCGTTGTTGACGTTTCTCCTATTTCCGGTGCAAAAGTAAAGTAGTGTATGGAGGCCCAAAACGGACATCAATATTTAAGATCAACAAATCAAAACGACATATTAGTACACTAGATTGAAAGGAAGCATATAAAACACAACATTTATTAGAATAACATTTATCTTTAAGTTAAAGAAATCAATGTTATTTCATTATTAGTATTATGATTATTATTGATATCATTATTATCATTATTATTATTATAAGAAACATAAATTTATTTAAATAATTAAAAAAAAACTTTAATTTACATTTCTCAAATTCTATACCAAATCTTTCCAAAATATTCATATAATTTTTTTTCATGTTTAAATTGGTGGATCTTTGCGGAATTTACAACCAAAGATCACCAACTACGTTTCTTTTTTTAAATAAAGAAAAAAAAATCATTTATTTTGTTTATCTAGTTTTCCGTACTTTTTTCTTGACCATCTTGACGTTTTAAAATCACGTGACTGTTGCTGAGGAAGCTTTATATGTTGCAGACGATGTAGACTTGACAATATTTTATTTTGGACCCAAACGCAATAAAAATATTTCATTTACTTTTCATGCAATACACAGGTTAAGTGAATATCAATAAAATCGTGAAGTGTATATAATCAATATTAGTTATTGTCCCATCTATGTGTTGACGGTAGTAAATAGCAGACCTTCTGACGTCACTGACATATGAACCCAGCGCACTCACAAACACGCAATGCTGTGAAAATCCGGAATTCGCGACTACACCGCAATGAGGTATACACCGGAAATAGGAGAAAGGAGTATAACTTTTTTCTTGTGTCTGTTTAGTATCAATCACTCATAGTTGACCATTGATATTTGGTATGCAGTAACATTAGCCTCAGTACAGCTCAGTTTCAGTGGCGTTTTGTGTCTATGCCCCCGCAGTCATGCTACACTGACTTCGAAATTTTGAATTGTTTTTTTTTCAAATGTTTAACTTTTTTCTTGTGTCTGTTTAGCATCAACCATTCATAGTAGCCCATTGATATTTGGTATGCAGTTGCATTTGCATCATTGCAGCTCAGTTTCAGTAGCGTTTTATGTCTATGCCCCCGCAGTCATGCTCAACTGACTTAAAAATTTTGCACTTTTTATCAATGTTTAAGTTTTTTCTTGTGTCTGTTTACAATCAACCACTCATAGTTGCCCAATGATATTTGGTATGCAGTTGCATTAGCATCAGTACAGATTAGTTTCAGTGGCGTTTTATGTCTATGCCCCCGCAGTCATGCTCCACTGACTTTAAAATTTTGCACTGTTTATCTAATGTTTAAGTTTTTTTCTTGTATCCGTTTAACATCAACCACTCATAGTAGCCCATTGATCTTTGGTATGCAGTTGCATTATTATGATTGTGATCAGTTTTGATCAGTGATACATTTGGTATCATGGCTGCTGCTGAAGATCAATGTGCAAATTAAGGCGATGCATGGGAAAGGCGAGACATGTCCTGTGTCCACAGTTTATTTATATTTTGCATGTGTATTCCTTGTTTGAATACCTTTCAGGTGGTGCCATAATGTTTGACCTCATCAGCTTGATGAGGTCAAACATTATGGATAAGTTGTCGAAATGCGCATATGCAGAAAATAAATTCACAGTAACCTCGGTATTTAGTTACTTGACCTAGGCATCTGGTAAAATTTCACCACAAATTTGTAGGTATATTTTTTTTTATTCATAGAAGCATAAACATTATGAGAAAATAAACAAATAAGTTGAAATTCTTGTCGAACTGCGATAAAAGGTATCTACACATATCAAAACATAAAAATATGATCAAAATATGATTATGAGAAAATGATTCTTGAAATCTGCAGAATTTGTATTTTAAAAAACGATATTTATATTATTCAGCAGAGTTTTAACGTTGATTAGTTGTTGACAGTGTTTTCTTTTTGCACAGATATACAGGAGTTTCCGCGAATATAACTAATAATGTCGCAAAATATGATTTATATATATGCAAATAAGCATTTTTGTTGGAAAAGCCCAAGATTCAGCATGATATAGTAAAGGGGATAGAATTTTCGATTCCACATAAGTAACACAATACCATAGTTACTATAATAAGTATTTCATTAGAGGCATGATTTTGGATCTGTACATTGAGATATCCATATCTGTTCTACCAATTTACTTTTTTTTACAAATTTTGGCAAATATTTTTTTCATATGCATTTCAAAAATGTGAAATTTCGATAAAATTTTACTCTAATTTTATTTGCACTGAAAATAAAAAACTGGATTTTTTTTTATATCTTGTAAAAGTGTAAACATTCCAGAGTTGAGACCAACAGGAATTATCAATAGAACTCAGTTTAGTTAATTAAAAATGATAATCAGTGACTACGATGTCTTGCCAACTAACGTAAATTGTTCAAACCTTTGATGCACGATGGAAACTCCTTTTTATTGAATCCCCCAAACGAAGTTTGGCAAGAGTTCCATTTGGCACCCTAACCAATTTTCCATCAACTAGTACTAATGGAATGTATGTGAAATATTTCTGAAGCAATCAATAATCAGAGTACTGATGAAATCCTGATGGTGACTTCAAGATGAAGAACAATTAAAGCGTTGTTCCATTGCTTGTTTTAATCATGTATTTGTACACTTTGTTTCTCGACATTTACTCCATATCCTTTCATTGTTAAATATACAAAATGAGTAAATTAAGATGCTTCAAAAAAGGGAGGAAATGAAAATTGTTTCTTAATAATGTTTTGATTCTGATTGGGGTGGTATGTTGGTTTGGTAACTTCTGTATTTGCATTTTGGGCGGACATAAAAATTTGCACATGGATAAGCAAGGATATTGGCAATCCATATAAAAATATTGGTCAAAATCAAAAGATGGCCTTTTTGGGGATCCATTTTGAAAGATGGACACTAAATTGATCTTTTATGTCGATTTTTGCAATATATGTGCATCTATACGTTCGCCTGAGACAATCTGCGTTGTTTTAATATAATTCAAAATGTAGGGATGAAAGATATTAGTATTTTTTCCCAATGGAAATAACTTTTATAATTATATATCTATGATCTAACATTTCTACCTCATCTAAACGAGAGTTCAATTTCTATTGTTCTATTTCAACCACTTCCCCGCTGTATGCTTTCACAAATGTATATGGTAATCTTACTGAATGAACACCTCATCGTCGAAGAGCATTAAAAGTTAGTAAATAACTAAATACCGAATTTACTGTGAATTTAAATTCTGCATATGCGCATTTTGACAACTTATGTCTCTTCAGTGCAGATGAAATCTAAACGTTTGGAAGACTATAGACTCAAAGAAGTTTAAAAACTGCTAGAGAACAATAACAAATATGTTCTAAATGTAAAACCAAAATCAGCTAAAGACAGAGTTTTGCATGAGGAAGATCACTGTCATGTACCCGATGAGGATCGGTCATTTCAAGATGGCGAACTCGACAGAGAAAAACAGGTAGGTCTATTCTATATGAACAATTACACCTAATCCTTTTAAGATTTTACCTCATGCATGGTTTTAAGACAACAAATGCACATCAAATAACATCAAACTTACCCATTTGCATTTTCTACATATGTAGGAAAACAGTATTTTACCAATAACATGTAAAGAAAGACACCGGACACTGATTGGCATGAAAACTGTGTTATTTTGTATTTCCCTTATTAATATCAAGCATTTTTATAAAAAGGCACAAACCCTTAAGATATGGATTGATCGACATAACGATTGCAATGAATAAAAATGGATAGAAACTGAAAAATCAGCAACGAAAACTTTATTTACGTTAAGGATCGGACACTTCATTTTCCGATCTATTTAGCTCAGGAGTGGACTCGATTCTTGGTTTTATATAGGTTAGGAGCGGTCTTTAATTGGATAGGGATCGGTTCCCCCAAAAATGAAAAAATTGGTACGAAGGCTTCATGTTAGCATAGGTTAGGCATAGCTGCGGGACCATAGCTCTTATGGTCCTTGTGCTGATTTTTTGATAGTTGCGGTCCGCCAAATCAGAAAAATATAAAAGGACCTATACAGCTACGGTTCCGCAGCTAAGTTAGGCACAGCATGTACGTTACTAACTATACTACAATGATCGATTGTTTGGCCCTGTAACCTGTGCACTGGGCAAATCTCTGAAAGGAGTGAACCTTTGATCACTTCTAGTTTTTTATTGAGATTCAGCTTCAATAGTTTCAAATGTTTCGTGTCTGTTTATAATGTTTGGCAACAGTTTTGATTGTTTTTATTACAAAACGTTTATTTATTTCTATCTGATGAATGTGATACATTTTGTAATTTGGATTACATTTTCTAACGACTTCCATTTTATAGGACTTTTTAGATTTATATGCTACTACTGTAACGCTCATGGTGTCATACTCCAAACAATAGTTGACCACTGCTGTGACTCTCATAAAGATTTTTAAAAACTTAAAATAAAGGTGTTAGAATTGAGTTCACAAGTGGAAAGATTGGATTTCAAACAAAAGACTTCCAAATAATACCGAGTGAATCCCTTGATGAAAACGAAAGAGTGGTGGTAGACGAATTTATTACTGAAGTGAATATTGTGAACAAAAACCAGTTTTAAAGTATTGATAACACGTCTTTGAATCTCGATAGTCTCAACCCAAGGAATACTAAACCACTTCTACTTACTGAGAACATAACCTTACCATGAAATTTTACGCCTTCGCCGCCCGCATACTTTGTACGCATATATGTCTGGCTTTCCGTACCTTTCGTCGCGGGCGAGACAAACTGAACATTCTGTGAAAGTTTCAATTAATTTCTCCAAGTGGTCTAGGAGGAATTTCGCCACATAGTAAAACCCTATGGCGGACGGACATACCATATATATAGCCGCGCTAAAGCAGGGGTTAAAATTACATAATACAAGCGATATTTAAAGAAACAATGTAAGAAGATAAATTCAATAAAATTACAAGTATTAAACAACAATAACTATCCTTTGAGTGAAATTCGGACACGGTTTAAATCAGTACTCGATAAATTACGACTTAAACCGTATTACGGGGAGCAATTGTTAACAATACTGTAAAAGCGTTGTTTCTTTGCTTGTTTTTGCCATGTATTTGTAGAGACTTTGGCTCTTGTGCATTTACTTCATATCCTTTCATTCACCATTAATGGTAATCATACAGCTGTTTACCTATAAGAGAAGGATACACAGGTCGTACACAATCCATTTGGCATTTAAAAATCTGTGTTGGGGCGTTTGATATGCTTTCACTTTGTAGCTAACTACTGAAAATTTTCTGTGTGGATTTTAATAAAATGATGTTTTTTTGAACGCTGATATATTTTTACGTTGTTAGAGTAAATTTTGTTTCATTATAGCAAGCACTTTCTTCAATACACATGATTGGAATTTGTAATCAAGACATTTTTCATTGATTTTTTTGTCACTTCCGGTTTACATCGGTAAATTTTAAAGTAGTTCACAGAATTTCACAAAAATAGTATTTTCGTAAAAAGTGACATCTACTGCAATGCTAGAACTATTTAGTGACCACCATATATTTATATTGTTTAAATGCTTTAAGGATAACGTCCCAAAATTGACAAAATCTCATATCCCGCGATATTTTTCCAATTTATTACGAGATGCTTATCCTGCTCATTATAATTACTTGATTTGTTTTTCTTATATACATGTAGAAGAATTTTATATTGTTGTATGGTGGGTTCATCTAGTTATCTATTCGCTATACCAAAACTACCAATTTCGATGACCGATCCCTATCCTTTTAATGACCGCTCCTAACCAATATATCGTCAAGAATCGAGTCCACTCCTGAGCTAAATAGATCGGAAAATGTAGTGTCCGATCCTTAACGTAAACAAAGTTTTCGTTGCCGATTTTTCAGTTTCTATCCATTTTTATTCATTGCAATCGTTATGTCGATCAATCCATATCTTAAGGGTTTGTGCCTTTTTATAAAAATGCTTGATATTATTAAGGGAAATACAAAATAACACAGTTGTCATGTCAATCATTGTCCGGTGTCTTTCTTTACATGTTATTGGTAAAATACTGTTTTCCTACATGTGTAGAAAGTGCAAATGGGTAAGTTTGATGTAATTTGATGTGCATTTGTTGTCTTAGAACCATGCATGACGTAAAATCTTAAAAGGATTAGGTGATATTGTTCATATAGAATAGACCTACCTGTTTTTCTCTGTCGAGTTCGTCATCTTGAAATGACCGATCCTCATCGGGTACACGACAGTGAAGATACTCCTTAGTTTTCAACAAAATTTACAAAAATTTAGATATTGTTAGGCTCAAAATAGAATCGGCCTTCAGGTCGGCACCGAAGTACTGACTTCTGGGCTGGTGAATATATACCCTCGGCGACTAACAGCCACCAGTAGTGGCATCGACCCAGTGGTAACAAATAACTAAATACCGAAGTTAATGTGAATTTAAATTCTGAATATGCGCATTTCGACAATTTATGTCTCTTCAGTGCAGATAAAATTTAAATGTTTTGAAGACCATAGACTCAAAGATGTTTAAAAACTAATATATATGGAACAAATAACCAATATGTTCTAAATGTAAAGCCAAAATCAGCTAAAGACATAGTTTTGCATGAGGAAGATACTCCTTAGTTTTCAACAAAATTTACAAAAATTAAGATATTGTTAGGTTCAAAATAGAATCGGCCTTGGCACCGAAGTACTGACTACTGGGCTGGTGAATATATACCCTCGGCGACTAACAGTCCACCAGCAGTGGCATCGACCCAGTGGTAGCAAATAACTAAATACCGAAGTTACAGGTGAATTTGAATTCTGCATGTGCGCATTTCGAAAACTTATGTCTCTTCAATGCGATAAAATCTAAACGTTTGGAATATCATAGACTCAAAGAAGTTTAAAAACTGATAGAGAACAATAACCAATATGATCTAAATGTAAAGCCAAAATTAGCTAAAGACAGAGTTTTGCATGAGGGAGATACTCCTTAGTTTCAACAAAATTTACAAAAATTAAGATATTGTAAGGTTCAAAATAGAATAGGCCATCGGGTCAGCAGTACTGACTACTGGGCTGGTGAATACCCTCGGGGACTAACAGTCCACCAGCAGTGGCATCGACCCAGTGGTAACAAATAACTAAATACCGCAGTTACTATGAATTTAAATTCTGTGAAAATATGATTTGTATAGTTCAATGACTAATTGAAATGTGATTTTATATCACAGAAACAGATTTTGTTTCAAATTGATGAATATTGTCCAAGTTTAATTGATTTCAGATTCGGCTTATGGTGAAAATTTCTAATAGCAAGAATCTATTTTGATTTTGCATCTAGACGAAGTGTACTGACATTATCCTTGTAATAAGACATTCAATGCAACAAGATAAGATTAAAATTGACTTTGAAGTTTTTTATATCAGAATGTCTGGTTCAGCTCTATATATGACAAATTTGCACGCCAATACACTTAAAAATGCTTGTCAATTATTCGAGATTCATGGCCACAAACCGATATCCGTTTTACAAAAAAAATATTTTCATTTCTATGTAATTATTTATTTTATTATTCATTTTTCATGTATGAAACCCCTCTAGATTGTCAACAGGCTTAAAATTTAGCAGTTTGAATAAAAACTGGAGGCTCAGTTTAAAAGGGTCCAATGTTAAACGATGTTCTACACTTACTGACATTTTTGCGTCAATTCAGAGCAAAATGAGTAATTGCTTACTTCAATATTTTCAGAATAAATGATGAAAAAAAAATGTGTTTTTTTTTTCAATATGATCCAATTTAAAACCCAAATGTTCCTTTCTTGCTGCCATGTTTTTATCGGATCCAAACAAAATGAGCAAGGCTTTTGGAGATCATTCCTTTAAAGTAAAGTTTAATTTGCTTCAGAGCATTCACAGGAGATTATCAAAATATCATTTTCCCAAAAGGCCAATGTTAAATTAAGTTCTGGTCAAATTTTTTTTGGTCAAATATAAAAGAAAATGGGCAATCTTAAAGGCCTTTCTCTACAATATTCCAGTACAATTTAGTTGAATTTGCTTCAAAAGCTTCAAGGCAGGCAATGAACATGATGTTTTTCCGTAGGGTTGATATAAAAGTATGCTCCACGCTCCACGCTTGCGGCCATGACAAACGAAATGAGCATTAATGGCAAAAAGCTTCCGAACAACCCACCTGTGAAGTTTGGTTGAATTTGTTGAAAGGTTGTCCGAGTAGATAATCAAAATATTATGTTCTCATAGTGCCAATGTTAATCTATGTGCTGCGCTTACGCCAATACTTTTTTTTTATTTTTTTTTTTCGTCGCGGTTTAATTGAATGAGCAATATTTGTAAAGAATATTTGGTGCTGGCCCAAAAACCAATTTTATTTTAAACTTGCAATATCTAAATTTAACAAAATTTTGTTCAAGACAAAAGTAGTTGATATGGGAAAAAGCCGTAGGTTTTTGAAAACATGTTTTCAAAAACCTACGGCTTTTTCCCATATCAACTACTATCTACGGGACTAACGAGAATAAACAAACATGTAAGATTTGTTATTCACTACAGTTGAGACGGGTAAAACGGGCTAGATTCTTAGTTCACTCACATTTTTTTACGTTGCTTGCGGTTTAAGCATCTCATAAGTTACGTAACACGGGTTATACATAACACTGACGTGTATCTCTGGTTCTATACTTTTGATTCCTATATATTTCTAGTATAAGTCTGATAACTCATCACCAGTTACTCTCTCTATAACGAATATATTGCTAAAAGGATAATATAAATATACGATTTCCCCTTGAATATTAAGTATTTCGTAAAAACCATATACTTTTGTTTTTATTTTTTTTAGATTGGTCAAATCATATGCAAGCATTTTTTTTACCTGATTTTTATGATAAAAGTCAAACATTATTACTTACCACAACGGTTATGCACCCTCCTACCTGAAATACACTCAT
>MJUU01002403.1:4760-17399 GCA_002080025.1 Modiolus philippinarum
TATCGATGATAAAATTTAGTAAAGGTTTTAACTAGTTTGTGATAACGAAAACCTTGATGTAATAGTTTTTCAGTTATGAAAAGATTCCGTTCATTAAAATTGCAAACATTATTACATACTCGAGCAAATCGAACAAGTTGAGATATGTAAGTACCATATGATGGCGCTAATGGAACATCGCCATCCAGAAATGGATAATTAACTATGGGAAAAGAAAAATCGGCCCTTTTATCATAAATTTTAGTATCTAATTTACCATTCGTTTTATCAAAATTATGTATACTGAACTTTCAAAATGTAAAATTTAAAAGAATACGATGTGTAAAAACTGCACATATTGCTTGCTCATTTCTGATTCACGTACATATGATCAAGTATGAAAAACGTTGTGTTTTTTTTATCTATCCAAGAAACCAAATTTTTTCCAATCCCGTTTTATTTTTGACTGAAAATCGTGATTTTCCGTGGTTAAAAACATGCCTGTATTCAGGTATCCAAGTGGGTATTTTCATTCCGAATGTGTGGCCTTAAAATAGGGGTTATCCGATTTTCCGAAGTTACAAATGAGAAATCCAGAGGTCCCGAAAATCATGTGGGTCTCGCCTTTCCCATATATTACTAAATGGGAGTTTTTTCCACCAGGCTTAAAACTTTTGAAGCTGTATATAGAAGGTCACAACTAGGACTATGGGGCCCTTCCCCGAAATTCCACAATTTTTTCTCAACTTTCCCGTTTCACGAGGGGGGATTAAACAAAGACTCTTAAAAACTCTGTTTCCCTATCCAAGATGTTTTCTTCGGTGTTTCCAGCGTCACACCCGTATTTGGGGCTAAGCAGTAGTTTCAGTAAAGTCTCCATCATGAACGATCGCCTATAAGTTTCCTCCGATCCACTCTCAATTAAATGGAAAGCTTTTTTTTATTTCACCGTCTTAAAAATGTCATTTTGTTGCATCATATTAGAAATTGTCTTTGAATACATAATAATATATAAAGTCCAATTCGTGGACGAATCTGCTGGTGGATAAAAAGCTGTCACAGAAACACTCGCGCCATCTGTGGTCAAAATTCAATCATACGCGTTTTTTCCGCCACGTTTATTTTAAGCACATAAAAACAAAAATTGCATGAAAATACAAAGACAAAAGTTAAATATAAACGAAAGAATGTTGCACAATGAATACTTACTTTGAACACTTTTCTTTCAAATTATAAAACATGAAATTTTTCGAAATTAACACGGTAGATATAATGTCGTGAAAGAAGAATTTAGAACTTGATGAACAAAGCATAGAAATGGGAACATTTAAAGAAAGAACATAAAATTTAACAAACTGAGTTTTTAGAAACAATAATATAAAATATAAAAACTGCAGAAGTACGGATGAAATAGGAACATTGAAAGAAAGAATATAAAATAGGATAAAATGATATTATAGAATCTACAATATAGAATATAGAAAATGCAGATCTATGGATAAGGAAAGTGAAAACAATAAAAAGAGAAGATAAAATTTACAGCATAGAATTTCTCTGGTGGCGGAAATACCCCTCCATAGTTATGTAGGCAACATTCTTATTGAATTATTAAGTTTTTGCTCAGATGCACAAAATAGATTCTTGATGATAGAGAAATGAGAGTTCTGCGCCACCCCGCGCCTCATGTTAAAGTAATGAGTGTGCCTCAGAGTGATGAGCCGCTAAAGTCTGCATAGGGGTTAATCATGTGTGAAGATAATTAACTTGTCATTCAATACCCTACGGCCTATTGATTTTAATCAGCAGGTGCGCATCGTCTGCTTCTTTCCAAACACGCTTAGACACGTTAAATGATTTAATATTTACTTAGCAACACTCGAATGCGACTACAATGAATGATATTTAATAACAATACTCTTCATGAACTATCAGTTTGAATCATGGATTGGAAGGAGTATTTGACTAGCAAATATTTTGATACTACAAATCCAATAAGTTTTTCTGGCCCAACTAAAATATATGCATATCTAAAGAAAAAAGGATTTGAAGTCGGACTGCATAAAATCAAACGATGGTTACACGATCAAGATGCTTATAGTCTCCAAAGACCACTGCGACGAAAATTCAAAAGAAGAAGAGTGGTATCACAAGGAATAGATTACCAATGGGATGTTGATTTAGCAGATGTGTCAAACCTGCACAAGTACAATAAGAACATGAAATATTTACTAATAGCAATTGACGTTTTTAGCAGATACTTGTGGGTCGAACCAATAAAAGACAAGAAGGAAAAAACAGTACTGAATGCTTTTCGGAATTTTTTCAGCAAGGGAGACAACCCAAATGGGTCAGAGCTGACCATGGAAGCGAATTTAATAATAGGTGGTTAAAACAGTTTTTGAAGTCACGGGATATTGGAATATTTTTTACCTTCAATGAAACTAAAGCAAACTATGCGGAGAGAGTTATCAGAACTCTTAAAACGATTATGTATCGTTACTTCACACATAATCAAACGTACGTATTCGATAATAAACTTCAAGACTTTGTTTCCGATTATTATAATCGCCCCCATAGATCTTTGAATGAGAAAGCACCAGTGGAAATTACAAAAAAGTAACGAAGATATAACATGGAAACATCTATACCTGGATACTTTAAAGCCTACTAAAAAGAAAAAATCAAGTCGTAAACCAGTGAAAAGGTTTAAATATAAACGTGGAGATCTTGTGAGATTATCTCACCTGAAGAGAGTATTTGATAGAGACTACCAAGAAAAATGGACGGAAGAAATTTTCAAGGTGAAAAATCGTGAATTAAAACAGGAAATTCCTGTTTATAAAATCACTGACTATGAGGGTGACCCAATTAAAGGGACATTTTACGAAGCAGAACTTCAAAGAGTTAGGAAAAGTGTAGATAATTTATTCCGCGTTGAAAAGGTATTAAAGAAAAGAAAACGGAATGGAAGGAAGGAAGTGTATGTGAAATGGATGGGATGGCCTTCAAAATTTAACAGCTGGATTTCAGAGAGTGATATAGTAGATATATAAGTGATCTTTAAACTTTCAATTCATTTTTAATCTTGCCGTGAAGGAGATAACATGGATTCTGCAACTTGTCCTGAATGTCAAACACAATTTTCGAGAAAGGACAATATGATGCGACATATAACGTTTAAACATGAAAATCCTCCTCCTTCTCCCCAGAGGAAGATTTGTCATAAGATGGAGCCTCCTCCTCCTCCTCCTCAGAAGGTTTCTAATGAGATGATGTCTCCTCCTCCTCCTCCTCCTCAAATAGGTGAGGGAGTTACACAGGAAGAATTTACTTTTCCACAAATAATGAAAAATGGAAAAGAACATGTTACTTTAGAACATCCGTTTACTCTTCAGGCAATAGGATGTACTGGTTCTGGAAAAACATGTTGGATGAAAACTTTACTGGAAAATGTGAGAATAATGATCAAGCCAATTCCACAACGCATTATATGGTGTTATAAAAGATGGCAACCTTTATTTACCGAAATGCAAAATACAATACCAAATATAATATTTGTTCAAGGAATACCAGAAAATCAGAATGACGATTCATTTGTTGATACGAGATATCCTACTTTCATCATCATCGACGACTTGATGAGAGACGCTACGAGCAGCAAAGATGTATGTGAACTTNATTAGTGTTGCATGTATAATGCAAAGTGCTTTTAGCAAAGGAAAAGAAAACAGAACCATGAGTATCAATAGTCAATATATAGTTCTGTTCAAGAATCCTAGAGACATGCTTACACCTACCATCTTCGCTAGGCAAATGTTTCCGCACAACACTAAGAAATTTATGTCAAAATTCATGGATTCAACAAAACCTGCATATGGATACCTTTTCATCGACCTAAAACAAACCACACCAGACGATCAACGGTTACAAAGTAATATTTTTAAGGGATTAGTACGAAACCAATATATTTATTGTGAAAATGAACAATCGCTAATTCTTCCCATGGTAGGTGGGAATACTAGCACACTCGACTATAAAAGAGAAGCAAACAGTGAAGTTCCTCATTCAGTCAAAAACTCTCAAAGCGTCAACATGGAAAAACAAAATCCATCGTGCATAGATTGTGGGTCATTATTTTCCACAGATTTTGACGTCCAACGTCACATAAAAAGAGGATGTCCCATGGACGATGATAACGAATCAAATGCTAAAAGAATGAGATATGATGACGACGATATGGATGATGAAAATGATAGTAAATCAATAACTTCAGAACAATATGAAGATGAAGACATGGAGGTAGAAGATAAAGATGATTCTGCATTCAATCCACTGATTGATGATGTGTACGAGCAATTAAGTGACGATTATCAAAAACGGGTCAATGAAATCATGGCTGAACAGGGGTTGACAGAAACGCGGGCAAAGGAAGAAGCTGATGAATTATTTTTACACGAGAAAGAAGACTATTAATTAAAGAATACAGCAAATTGCTATTTAGAATACAAGCATTGAAACAAAGTCCTCTTCATAGACAAATTACCAGTGAAATACGAGATGTAATGAACGAAAAATCGTACTCTTTTCTTATTCTTAGAAAAAACAGATACTTATTTGACGAACTCTTGGATAATGAAGACAATTATTCAGATGATGAATCAGAACCAGACGATGATAGTGATAAAAATTCTGAAAACAGTGACAATGACGATAATTAAAATGTTTGTTTAATTTTATTCAAATGTATATTGTAAAGTCTTCATGTGGATGTTCCTCGACCCATGTTAGACTTGTTTACGAGGATAATAAAATATTTTTACTGAAATAAATCTTTTATATATTTATTGGCCAGTGTAAACAATAACAAAGTATATACATGTAAAATTTTCTTTATTCTTCAATACAAACTAACCTACAACATATATACTAAAATCTTGATATTTTGTAATGTCCATGCGCCAAAGTATGTATTCCATCATCTAGCACGTATCGTTTATCGTCAAACGGTGACAAAGTTGTCTTGTTAACCGTAACACTATATAAATTATGAAGATCACTCCTTATAAAGTTCATGTCATGGCTGAACGAAATTTGTTCAAAAAGACACTCTCTGTAAGTTGCATGTATTAATTGTTTATCTATGATGGTACGCGACACTCCTTTGGCAGTTTTCTTTTCCTCAGGGCCTGGTTTATTTGTTTCAGCTACCTCGAATTTCATTGAATACATTTTGGAACGCAATCCAAGGAACTCATGAACAGGTCGGGAAGCAGTTTCGTCTTTCATTTTACCTAAAGACTTTGCATTTTTAGCACAATATAAGACGTGGTCTTTCGGATAATTACTGGTGTCAAACAAGTCAAGATTTTGAAACATATCAAGATAAATGTTATCCGTTTCAACCAAGTATGTAAGAGAGTCAGTGTCTGTGAAAAGGAGGCTTGCTTTTTCACCGTAATTGGCAGTCATATATTCATAATGAAACCGATACATGAATATTTTGGAGATGTCTAAAATTGAAAATCCAACATAGGTTGGTTTGCTGAATACCAGATTAGTTTTCTTCATATTGGCTGCAACTAAATCTTCATTAAAAATCTTAAAAGACTGAAAATTGGGTTTTGCAGAAATTTTACGCATGTGTTTTGAATTGTTTACCAGCTCAACGTCTAACCTGTTGAAAATATTTTCCATCGTTTTTCCAAAGACTGAATTATTCATAAGTTTGAAAAAATCCTTCTCAAAGTCATTGGTAGCCTCCTTCCGCATTTTTGTGTTAAATTCGATGTAAGATTTCAACCATTTTGATTGTGAAAATCGAATCACAAGATGGATTTTTGTTAATTTCATACCATACGCCTGATAAAGTTTTAAGTTTCTGTAATGCAGAACGTATTTTGTCTTATCCAACAGATTTGGTACAAGCTTGGCAGTTGACTTTCCTTTAATGTGCAACTTGGTTTTAAGGTTAATTGAATGCTTCGATAGCATTTAATCCGTCACAATTTTAGACTCTGGGCATAATGGATAGGCGTTATGAGCATCATGTAGATTTAATGGATATTCCAAGTCAACTTCTAGGAAATAACCTGTGTCTGAATCGTCTGGAATATTTGTCACATCAAGAGATTTAATGTCGTCTTCACTGAGCCATTCGAAGTCTTTTTCCGGAAGTGATTCTTCCATTGCTGTCCCATATAGATTATTCATGTCCAAATATGTTATCCATGATTTCGGTGCAGTGACGTAATATCCTGGAACTTGTGGGTTATTGGCTCTTGCATGTTTTTGTGTAATCATAGATACTCCTCCACGTATACCCTTCTGGATCATGTTTACCATGTCGATGTCATCTAGTAATTGAAGGTTGGCCCCTGTTTTCTTCAGCATGGCATCCCATGATAGCCCAGGAGCGGTGTAATAATGGGCAGGGTCCAACTTATATGATTTCATGCAGGTATTTCTAAAGTTTTCAAAAACGTCTGCTAAAAGAATAACGTCTGATTTTAAATACAAATCGTGATAGTCGGCAAGTGTTTTCATTTTGAATGCCCTCCAAACGTTTTGGGCATGGCGATAATCTTCATCAGAAATGTGAGAGTCTGTTAGTTTATTGTAAAAGGCTTCTTGGGAAAGCAGTGCTGTTTCCCCAAACCGACGTTCATGGTCCATGTAGTCATATGGGTATACCCCTTTTCGAAGTAATAGCTGGATTTGTTCACCGTCGTTATAATGACTTGTCAGTGTTGGAAATTTTTCTTTTCCACCTTTGGCAATATTTTCAACCAGTGTACTCAAAGATTCTTTCATAAACTGGTATGAATCGATGAACCTCAAATTGTGCAAAGAGAAGGAAATGTACTTTTCCATATTATTTGGAATACATGCTAGCTTTCGATCCTTGAACTTCCCGACACTTGACATTAATAGATGTAGGTAAATAGATGTAGGTCGTATCCTTTAAAGTTGTGAAAAATGACGGGAATAAAGTACTTTGAAAAATAAGTGTTCGAGTTTTAGCCTTTTTAAACTGCAGCTAAAGATTACAGTTTGAATGTGCAGCTCCTCTATAATCCCCAGTTAGGTGGTCATGATCTTTTACACGATCGTATCCTAATTCCTTTTCGCAGATGTGACAATACTGTGACTCTTTGAATTGCTTTTCCTCCATTTCAGTTAAATTCATAGGAACCACATGATCTAAAATTGCCGAGATTTCCTTTTCCTCCTCCAACAAACAGTTGAAAAAAGTTTCCACTACATTCGATCCTCTATAAACTTTTGCAGGTTTGACAATTTTTCATTAGCGCTTTTTACAAAATAACTGAATCCGGAGGGTTCGTGCTTTTGATATCGAGTTGTAGCGCTACGTTTTTCATTAACCGACCTAGTGAAACACTCAAAATCTGCATATATAACAAAGAAGACCTTCAATTGCTTGTTGATAGCAGTAAAGTTTATCCATTGGTTCTCTTCTTTTTGTGGAAACGTAACCTTTTGTGCTCCATGGGGTTTACAATCTGTTGTGTGCATTTCAAGTAGTTCTTGAGAAGTGTATCCATGCAGACAATAATTACAATAGAACGTTTCTCCATTGTGTTTAGTTCTATCTCCTAACAATCTGCTCATGTTTTTGATCAAACAATAATGACGCTTCTCTTTATCTGATATTAGTAGTAAGTTAAGATGTTTGTCATATCGGTTCTTTGCTATCAGAAGTGGATACACCTCATTTTTCTATAAACCGAATACGTTTATGGATATTTTGTTCTGGTTTTCAAACTTTGAGATATCACTCAATGCTACTGGCATTTCAATGTTTTGAAAGTTCAGTTCCGATTCATATTGAATGTAACGCGACACTCTATACGGATGACAATTTCTAGATACGGGATGGATACTTGCAAGAACACTCCATTTAAAGCATTTCTCATCATCATTGACAATATTTAAGACGGCCCTTTTGTGTTCTATGCGTGGAGGGAGCGAAACGTAGCTACTTGCATTTATGGGATTAAATTCAACGCTGTTGACTTCCATCTTGAGAATTTGATCGATGCTCCAACCACTTCCATCTTTCTCGAAATTCTGGTAATCATTGTGTAGTTTTCTAAAGCTCGACGCAATTTCCTCATCACACTGTGATGCATTAGTTAGAACTGATGTAAAATTTCTAAAAGTTGGTTCAGCATACACCGTTTCGTTGTTATTGTTATATTTAACCAACTTCACGTGTAATGTTAAAAACCATTTGATTCCAGTCTTCGGTTTCAAACGATCCAATAAAATATTGGCAACTAAGTCTTGATTGTCAACAAAGAACAGAAGAACATCCCATAAATTCCCAGGAGTTGGGTATACTGTTGTACTCTCTACCGAGCCTTCAAGAGCATCAATCGTAGCATTCCCACCTCGCTGAACGTAATTCTCCCGTCGTCGTATACAAGAATCACAAACATCCGTTCGTTTTCCATAGAACCTTTCTGGCAGGGGTCTATGACACCAATTGCACTCCCGTCCATTCAATCCACAAGATTCACAAAATTTTTTGTTTTCCAAAAGTTCCTTTTCATGTCCACACCAGTTGCACTTTCCTTTAGTCTCAGTTTTTAGCTTTTTAATGGTGGGTTCCTCAACCTGTTCTGCTTTGCGCTTTTTATTAATGTTAAAATCGTTTTCTTTTCCATCGACAGAACTTTGCTTTCTACATGATCTTACATGCCGATTGAAATTGTCTTTTCGGTTGAATACACTTCCACAGTTTTGGCAAGTATGGTCTTTCTTTTCATGAATTGTTCGTTGATATCGTAACAAGTCCCGTTTATGCTTGAAGGGTTTTCCGCAATGGCATTTGTTTTCTTCATCCTGTAAGAAATGCATGTTATGAAAATAAAAGTCTAACTAAAATTTAGAGATGTATTAAATGCTGCTTTAACAATAGGTTTTTGTCAAAAGAATGATTTCTCACATCTTTTTTTAAATGATAATTTTGTTTATTTATTCCATCACAAGTTAAAAAATTCAAAATGGAATTAAAAATAATGAAAATCTATTCATAATACACTCTTTCAATTATAAATCTTTAAAAGTTGGTTTATGTGGTAATTAATAATATGGACGGTAAAGGGTGGCATTTAATATTTGACAAAGTATTGTAACAATATTTTACCTCAACTGTCAATTTATCTGCAAGGTCTTTTAAACTAGTTAATCTCCCTAAGTCATCCATTCTAATCTTAAAGATCCGTTCACTTGTGCTTTACGATAAATAATGACAAATTTTGTCATTTAACCAGCTTTTATATATTGGTTTCACCTGAGTAAACACTATAAAACATGTTCAAACGTGTTATGCTTATGACAGACGGCACGCAACACCCAAACAAAGGAATTTAAATTTGATGAAAAGATTAATTCATACGTCATTATACATAAAATCGATATAGCAGACAACACCTGATGAAAATATCTAAACAAGTAATAACCATACTGATTGCTAAGCAACGACGTGTCTAATCATGTTTTAAATGGGACCTTTTATTTTAATCATATTTCCTGTAGCATGAAATAATTATTGTTAAAGGTCAAATTTCTAGGTAAGTATCACTGTCTTCGTCATAATGAGAAAAAAATCGTGCAATATTTTTGTTTTCTTTTAATTAAACGTTCTGCTAAATGACCGTCAAAATATTAAAGGTGTCTCCTCATGTATTTATAACTGTATATAGTCGGCATATCAGTAAAGAATCAGGTTAGATAACTCTCCGGACAGAAATCTGTGACCCATTGTTTGAATTGATATTGTATTGTGAAATAATGTAATTAAATGTTTGATATAGGTAGAATATTTAATTTAGGAATGTAAACATTCTTTCTGCACAATGTCTGTTTATTTAAGATTTTGATATAAAAATGCAAGATTTTAAAAAATTTCATATGATGGTAAATTTCTATAAAACCGCATTTTCAGTATGTTTACTTGGGAACCCACTAAAACCCATCTAGCATATGGAAGATTTAAACTTCTCATATCCGCAGTGCAAATTTCATTACAATCGGGCCTATGGAATGTTTTGGCTTTACTTTTAAAAATGTAAATTTTTGTAGTTTTTGCACGTGGTCTTTTGATTTTGACTCGAGTTATGTTCCTTTGGCCACAAATCTTTAGTTTTTTCCACTTTGAATGTGCTGCCATCTGGCGTTAATTGATATACCTATATATAGCAGAGGACTCAATTTAATTTTAAAACCACTGTTTAAAACTATATTGTAATGAAAAAAAAACCGCAAGAGCTTATTCCCGTATTACCACATATGAAATATAAGAACATCGGGTTTATTTTGAATATTAGTTACATTACATACGTATGTCACTATTTATTTTGTATAACATATAGTATATTACTTTCTTAGTCGTAACGAGATTAATTGCTATACGACTGTCAAAATAAAAGAAAGAAAGAAAGAAAAAATAAAATGAAATAAAAATAAATAAAAGTATCTTATATTGTATTTATAATCTAAAGTACTTAAGGACTTAATTTTTGAAATGAATTTACATACCACATTTAAATCAATAGCTAGTCAAGTTAATACAAATGAATTACGTTGCTACGTAACTAAATCATTTAACGTGTCTAAGCGTGTTTGGAAAGAAGCAGACGATGCGCACCTGCTGATTAAAATCAAAAGGCCGTAGGGTATTGAATGACAAGTTAATTATCTTCACACATGATTAACCCCTATGTAGTCTTTAGCGCCTCATCCCTCTGAGGCACACTCATTACTTTAAAATGAGGCGCGAGGTAGCGCAGAACTCTCATTTCTCTATCATCAGATTCTCAATTTTAGACAACCAACTATCAGCAGCATTTTTTGATACATGTAAAATTTATCACGTCAATACTGAATGTCAAAAAGCAAAATTTGTAGAAAGGTTTCTTAGGTATGTGACATAATCCATATACATGATATATTAATATTTATGTACGTCATTTACATTGCAGTTTTTTATAATGTACAATACAACGAAAAATAAAATATTATATTATTCTTAAGTTGCAGTAACAGCTGGTGCTAATGATAAAACTTATTCAGTTGGAACTATCATGTTCCCTTACATCTACACTACATACGGTGTAATAGATCTCGGAACAACAGGAGTGTTTACATGTACCAGACCAGGACTGTATCTTATATCTGTGTTTATTTCGACATCCGAACGTTCTAAATACGTTTCTGTAAATAAGAATAACAACATCATTGGTTACATTTATTTTTCATATAATAGTTATGCTGAAACCAATTCTGTTACAGTCCTGGAACATTTAGCAGTTAATGATACAATATATGCAAAGGTCACTAACATCATGCATGTTTACGGCGCTCAACAGTCATGTATATCAATACTACAAATCACGGAATGAAATATTATAGATCATTTGATTTATGGAAAGGCTCTTATCGCATTTTAAAAAGGGGTCTGTTACAGAACATTTAATTTGTAGTAAAAGGAATACATTTACTTCATTAAATGGGTCTAAATTATTTTTAATTGAAAAAGTAATTACCGATAGCCTGATTGATTTGCATGTCCTTTAAGCTGTTTTACGTCTTAGTTGGGTTACGGATTTCAATAACAAAATTATGGCCAGAGGAAGGAAAAAATCCATCTTAACATATTCTTTCTTTGAGTCAGGAGAATATGCTCGCCAGTCCTTCTAGGAAATAATCCTTAGGCTGTATTCCAGTCTCTTTATTAGCAGTTCCACAGAGGCTTCATGTATAAAGAGGCCGGAATTGGCTAAACTCCATTTTGTTTTTGTTTTTACTGTGACGTATAATATTTCCTTGTATGGTAATACGAAACTCTTCACTGACTAGCAAATGAAAATTTCCATATATGGTAATATTCTCATGCTCATGGCGACCTCTATATTTTACGAGTTGTGTTGCATTTCAGCGGTGCAATAGGTTCAAAAAACAAAATGTATTTTAAAAAAAAAAGAAATAGTATAAAGCCATGCTCAAAACAAACACAGATGTACTGTAAACTTGTTTACATTTAGTTTTGTGTAATTGACACTGGTTTGACATCGCATACACCATTAATTTGTTCATATCTGTAAACTCAATGTAATGCCGTTTTGTAATACTTAATATATACGATTTTGATTTTTATACCCCGGCAAACGAAGTTTGGGGGGGTATATAGGAATCACCATGTCTGTCCGTCTGTCCGTCCGTCCCCTTTCGTGTCCGGAGCAGAACTTTTGTACCGTAGCACCTAGGATTATCAAACTTGGTGTGTGGATGCATTATGGGAAGACGATGTGTCGCGTACCAAATTTAGGTGACTGTGACCTTGACTTTGACCTTTGACCTTTATAATAGTAAAACCATGTGCATTTCGTGTCCGGAGCAGAACTTTTGTACCGTAGCACCTAGGATTATCAAACTTGGTGTGCGGATGCATCATGGAAAGACGATGTATCGCGTACCAAATTTAGGTCACTGTGACCTTGACTTTGACCTTTGACCTTCATGATAGAAAAACCATGTGCATTTCGTGTCCGGAGCAGAACTTTTGTACCGTAGCACCTAGGATTATCAAACTTGGTGTGTGGATGCATCATGGGAAGACGATGTGTCGCGTACCAA
>MJUU01002403.1:17516-30111 GCA_002080025.1 Modiolus philippinarum
GCGTACCAATTTAGGTCACTGTGACCTTGACTTTGAACTTTGACCTTTATGATAGTAAAACCCAGTCCGGAGCAGAACTTTTGTAATGTAGCACCTAGGATTATTAAACTTGGCGTGTGGATGCATCATGGGAAGACGATGTGTTGCGTACCAAATTTAGGTCACTGTGACCTTGACGTTGACCCTTAACCTTTATGATAGTAAAACCGTGTCCGGAGCAGAACTTTTGTACCGTAGCACTTAGGATTATCAAACTTGGTGTGTGGATGCATCATGGAAAGACGATGTGTCGCGTACCAAATTTAGGTCACTGTGGCATTGATTTTGACCTTTGACCTTTATGATAGTAAAACCGTGTCCGGAGCAGAACTTTTGTACCGTAGCACCTAGGATTATCAAACTTGGTGTGTGTATGCATCATGGGAAGACGGTGTGTCGCGTACCAAATTTAGGTCACTCTGACCTTGACGTTGAACTTTGACCTTTATGATAGTAAAACCGTTTTCGGAGCAGAACTTTTGTACCGTAGAACCTAGGATTATCAAACATGGGAAGACGATGTGTCGCGTACCAAATTTAGGTCACTGTGACCTTGACTTTGACCTTTGACCTTTATGATCGTGTCCGGAGCAGAACTTTTGTACCGTAGCACCTAGGATTATCAAACTTGGTGTGTGGATGCATCATGGGAAGACAATGTGTTGCGTACCAAATTTAGGGCACTGTGCCCTTGACTTTGACCTTTGATCTTAATGATAGTAAATCCTTGCTCATTTTGTACCGAAAGCTTGGTTAAATCAGGTTTGTATCCACCGAATTATATATTATTTAATGTATTACCCTTTAAATGAAGTACATGTACAAGATATGAACTGATTGGAATAATTTCAGTCCTGACAGGCTTTATTTCTGTTAGATTTACTTTCCAATTACCATGTGGCTAAAGGTCAAATTTCAAAATGACATGCCTTGGTACTCAAATGCAGTTGGGGGGGGGGGGGGTATTAGTCTGGCTTTGCCGACAGCTCTAGTTAATTTCTGTCCGTGATAAGTGAAAGTTGAGGTATTTCTGATAAATTGCTCTCAGATTTTAATGTGTCGGGTTTTAGATTGTTTTCTTTTGATAATCCATCAAAATTACAAATTGTTACGCTCCTATGATAAATTTTGATAGATAGGAAAACGATAAAAATAGTCAGCAAACTAAACATTAAATCATATTATTTTTACATGTATATCTCTCTTCACTAGCATACTTTACTACTGAATACACATAATAAAAGGTGTCGGGACGGTGCAAAAGGGGTTGTAGTATAACGTAAATGAAAGACACTTACATTTGCATTATAAAAAACATGAAATAAAAGGGACAACAGGAAACACCTACAATGGCTGAAAAATATAATTACATGCCACAATCCGCTATGTTTCATGTGTTTGCATATAATACATATATATCATGAAATACGCTCGAAATTATAGGGTTTGAAAATGTTTTGCTATTCACAAATGAACATTTACCAACTCTGATACATCTTGGTAATTTTATTACAGAATGTTTTGAAATAAGAAAAAAATGGAGACCAAATGAATGATTTTCTTTGTAACGTTTTGTTTATTGTTATATATGTCATCTTTGAAGAATAGGTTATTGATCATGATAAGACACAGGCAGAAATTGTCAGGCTCTGGTCCTGTCCTTCACTGCCATAGCTGACCAGAAGTGGTTTATTTTTGTTTGTTGCATTATATGTCTAATCAATCACACTGTATTTTGTTGTATTATGATGCCCTTTATGGGTTCTTGATTAGTATAATAAAAATTCTTATTCTTATACTTTATCTAATGGGATTTTCTTTCAATAATTCTGTATGTGGGACTGAAAGAAAAAAACATGCTGTTTGTGAGAAATATCATTTTTTAAAGCCGAAAGACAAAGAGTTTTGGAGACTCTGTCAAAGTTCTAGTTTTTCACGCATTAAACAAACATTTGTTAAAAATTCAAAACGGAAAAATTATACCACCGCCCTTCGAAAGTTAAATAGTGGTGCTTTTCGTTATTTTACCAAATATTTTTAGTTGAATAAAAAAATTATATGCATTTTGGTAGGTTTCCCAAACGAAAAGAGTATATAATAAAATTATAAGTAAAAGATTGGCATGAAATAAAAGGGACGACAGGAAACACCTACAATGGCTGAAAATTATAATTACATGCCACAATCCGTTAGGGAAATACACAGGAAAAACACAAATAAGACAAAAGACAAACGTAAACAACTATAGAAACTCGGGACAGCCGGACTTGGTACCAGTACTAGCAAAAGCCAGCGGTAGGGTTAAACCGGTTTTTGGGTACCCAAACCTCCCCTTTATCTGTCCCGTTTCCCTAAAGTATAGTAAACATAAGAATAAAACCCAATACAGGTAGACTACCAACTCTCTCTCTCTCTCTCTCTCTCTCTCTCTCTCTCTCTCTCTCTATATATATATATATATATATATATCCGAAATCAATGTTGATTCTAACAAGTCATGTTATATAGAAAAAATTAAGTGTTGAAAATGCGATAAAATATATTTCCAATAATAAACAATTAAATTTAGTCCATATACACTAATATCAGTTCATTTCGTATTCCTCTTAACTGTTCACTGTTCACTAATTCACTGTTCAATGATCCCTACCGGTTTCACCTGAATTGAGATATTCATGGTAAATGAACAATAGCGTCGTCAAGTGTCGTCAAGAAAACACTTGACGACGCTATTGTTCATTTACCATGAATATCTCAATAGAGGTGAAACCGGTAGGGATCATTGAACAGTGAATTAGTGAACAGTGAACAGTTAAGAGGAATACGAAATGAACTGATATTAGTGTATATGGACTAAATTTAATTGTTTATTATTGGAAATATATTTTATCGCATTTTCAACACTTAATTTTTTCTATATATATATATATATATACGTCTAGAGTGATACACAACATCAAATTTTCGATCCGACATCCTATAGGTTTGTGTGTTGGCTATCTTTTCAGGCGTTTATATATATATATATATATATGTGTGTGTGTGGCTTAACAGTGATTATTTTACATTGAAATTATCAGCAGTATGTTGTTTGAAAATTAAAATTATTGTAAAAACGAAGAAAGCAGTTTTGAGTTATATACACCAAACTCACACATATCCTACATTAACTATCGGTTCAATTTTGACACACTATTTTGCGGATGTGAATAAATATATGGTTTGTTAAAGTGTCGAGTACACCTACACTACACTCCGTTGAACGCAATGAGAACAAAGCCTAAGTATTTATTATGAAAGTTAAATTACACCCAATACAGTGTCAAGCATATAACAAAAACACACTTTTTCAGCTGGTGTCGACAGCACTACTATGTAGAATTATTTGATCGAGATGCAACAAAAATGTTGTAAACAGTGAACGTAAACAACGTCCCTAAATCTTGCCGCAACGTCAACATTTACTGTCTTGCTTGTGTTCATAACAAGGGTTGGTATGTCATATCTAAATTAAGAAAAATTGATTTTTACTGTAGGGAACAGGATAGGATAGAGAAAGGAGAGGTATGGGTAGTCTACATTCGAATTTTTACTATACTATGGGGGAACGGGACAGAGGAAAGTGACGTTTGGGTACCATAAATGTCACTTGCTTTTGCTCGTACTGATACCAAATCCGTTTGTCGAGAGTACCAATCGTTTTTTACGTTTAAATAAACGAACAAGTTAAAATTCGTACTACGATAAAAGGTAAAAGTATGTACACATATTATATCAGACGTAAAAATATAATAAACATGAAAAATAAAGGATAGAGTGTGGGGATGGGCCACGTTTGTCTTATGGAAGTCTATTTCTGTCATCGAGATAAATTAAAGTCGCGATAAATTATCGTGACAAGTCGTGATAATTTGGGTATTTTGTCAACATAACAGACAAATTATCGCGATAATTTCTATGAAAAGTCAGGATAATTATGTTGACTAGTCGAGATAATTATATGAATTTAGAGAGTCATTGCCCACATGTAGCGTCGAGATAAATTATGATAACTTTTTCCATAATAACATGACAAAATCTTGTTATTTTATCTCGCCTAATCGCGAAAGTTTTCTTTCACGTACGGAAGTGTGTGTCTTGTGTTTTAGCACAGCTGGCTAGAGCCAGGGTGAGCTTTTTCGCACTGCGTCCGTCGTCCGTCAGTCCGGTGTAATCATTTCATTCATAGATCTTCTCCTCTGAAACTACTGGGCCAATTGGCACCAAAGTGAGTCCAATTGTCTTTATGTGGTCTCCTGTAAAAAGGGTTTTTTCAGTTCCATGCTATATCCAAGATGGCCGCCAGCGGGGAACATGGTTTTAACCTTGCACCCTATGGGAAAACATATTCAAAGATCTTCTCCTCTGAAACTACTAGGTTAGTTGGAACCAAAATTAGCCACAATAGTCTTTGGGTGCTCCCCTGCAAAAGGAGATGTTTTTTCAGGTCCGAACTATATCCAAGATGGCTGCCGGCGAGGAACACAATTCTAACATTGGACCCTATGGGAAGATCTCATCTGAAACTCTTGGGAGCTGTTCAAGCAAAACATCCATGGGACAGGGGAAGGCACTTAAAAATAAAAATTGCTGCTATGGATGAGTGTTATTAATTAAGGTCCGAATTCACAAGCAAATAAAAAAACCCTACTTCACATCTATGGGTGGTCATTGCAATTTTCAAGTGGCTCCCCCGTCCCTTATATGTTTTGCTGGAACAGCCCTGATCCAATTTGAACGAAATTAAGCTACAATAGTCTTTTGATTGTCCGAGCCATATCAAAGATGACCGCCAGCGGGAAACATAGTTTTAATATCGGTTCCCCATGGGAAAACACCTTTAAAACCCTTCTTTGAAACTACTGAATTGGAAACAAATTTGGCCACAGTGGTCTTTATGTGGTTCCCTGAAAATATCTTGGATATATCATTAACATGAAAAACACCATTTGCAGGGGACCATCTTAAGACTATTGTGGCTCATTTTGGTGCCAATTGACTTAGTAGTTTCAGAGATCTTAGAATGAAAAGTTTATGCCGTACGGACGACGGACGCAAAGTGATGGCAAAAGCTCACCCTGGCCATAGCCAGTTGGGCTAAAACACAAGGCACACACTTTCGTAGTTGACAGAACTCATAACTTTCGCGATAAGTCGAGATAAAATAACACGACTTTGTCATGTTTTTATTGAAAGAGTTATCATAATTTATCGCGACAACAGTTTATGTCAACGCTACATGTGGTCAATGACTTACGGAAGCGTATATTGCCCTCATTTTAATCCTTATAATTCAAAATCGCGATGAAATTTTTTACGAGAAATTGCCTTATTTCTCATAAAAGCGATTTATTTTTTGCAACAAAATGCCTTAGAAAGCATTAAGTCGCTTTATTTTTAGTCTCCTAAATAATATGTTGCTTTAAAAACCGCGACAATTTATTAAATCGCGAAGAATTATTTCGACCAAATCTTTAGTCAGTAAAGTTATCGTGCAATAATTCTAAATTGCCTTCTTTTTCGCAATATATGGTCTTTTAAAGCAACAACTTAATTTAAATTAAGGCGAAATAATGGAAAGTTTCCAGCATATCGAGATAAATATGGGAAAATAAATGTTTAAAAAACAGTTCGTTATCATTTTGGATACCGTCAGACCACCATTAAAGATGCAGGTAAGATAACAAACACTTAAGGAGGTTGGTGATTCAAAATATGGTGAACAAGATGGAGGTAAGATAACAAACACGTTAGGAGGTTGTTGATTCAAAATATGGTGAACATAGAACAAAGTATTCAAAACGTACCGAATGACCAATGTGCTTATATTAATATTAAATGTCTTGTAACGGACTGTACTTTAGTTTAAAACTATAAAAAACAAATGTAACTGGACATGCCTTTAAATTGTTTAATTACACCGTTAATATAAAATAAAACTTGATTTAAAAATGATATTTTTTCCCCTTAATTGAAAACTTGGGCGTAAGCTCTCATACCAGAATATGAACAAGTGTGGACCCGACTAGATGTTCGTACGTCGGCACATTGATTACAGTCTCTAGACAAAAAAACACGGTTATGTACTACGGATTAGCCAGAATTAAAAATATCAATAACTAATCACATATTGAAAATGAGAAAAAAAAAAAACGTGTGGTCGCAATTACAAGAAATTGAGGTCTAGGAAAAAAGTCATATGCTAGGCCATCATAGACAACCCAAGACAAACCTATATATCAAATGGTAAGTTATTGAGAATTGGGTCTAATTTTAGAAAATTACATGGTTGCCAGACCGTGAAATTGAAGTCGAAGACAAAAATCACTGTTAAACTGACATTGATTGTACTATGCTACATACCAATGTCTTTGGACTACCGCGTGTAGTTATTGGTGAATCTAATCTTAGAAATGTAAGGTGGTGGCTGGACCGTGCAATTTAGGCCAAGGTCACATGATTTTGTTTCTGTCTATTAGCACTTGATTAGTACTATCACTGCACCATATATAATACTGTTCTTACAATGAAACGTTTTTAAAATATCCTGTATTTAATAAAAGTTTACACCATCACCTCTACCGCTGTCGTCATGCTTTGCACGCCAATGCCTCGCGTCGCGGGCGAGACAAAAACTCCCTGCCCAAGGCATCAATTCCAACTTCTATTATAGTGAAGATCTATATTTGGCACACCCAACATTTTATTTTACTGTAAGCTAAATCATATTGAGAGCAAGCAAGATTAAATATAATAATTTTATTTTATTTTTACAGTTCACCCGACAGATCTCGTGCAACAACTGTAAGTATATCTGCCCGTCTGACGTTCAACTGCCTGTTTTGGCTTTAGCACTCCAAACCGCAGTCTATATAAAACATTGCATTTGAGTCTCTAAAATCTAAGGCATTTAATGATCCATTCTAAGGCATTTAATGATACATCTGTGGCTTGTTTATATATTATCGTTTTTTTGAACGATGACTCTTCTCAAATCAGTTCGTTGGACGACAGAGAAATATAAAAATAGTACGATATATGTTTGAACATAAAACTTTCATACTCTCGCCCAAAAATGTAACGATACTTTATGCATCTCAGCCTTGGGAGGCAACGATAAACGGGGACGGACCTAGCAGGCGTCCTCGGTGGTTAAGCCACAGCAAACGACCATCAACTGCAGCTGACTTTGCTGTAGTGGGTCGAAGCAATATCCACCCCATGCGAAGCAGAGGTGTAAAATCATTCGTAGACGACCTAGTTCTCTGTCGGGGTGTCGTACTTAGAAGAGCAGCCACCCTACTGCGATCTATTGAGACTAAGCCTTTTGACTAGTAGATTTGTCCGCAAAGGACGGACACATCTCACCGTCGAAAGGGTGACTTAGCCTCGGTGGATACGCGTGTGTGGGGTAGGCTGTTGGACTTAGTCGTTTTTTATTGCTTCACAATAGAAAACGTCGCGGGGGTGACAAATTTGGACTTTGTCATTTTTTCATCTTCCCTCCGGAGGTGCAGACTATATAGTATATATATAAGATAGAAGGTCTGCGGTGATAGCTGGGAGAGAAGCGTCAAGGGGAGAAGGCTTCCCCCTTCGAACTTAGTTTATCTTCGATGCAGAGCAGATCGCCCAAGTGGTCGGCGAGAGGACCGTGATTTTCCCTTAGAGGCGAGAAGGCTTCCTACCCGAGTCCTTCCAGCCGCGGATGGGTCCTCTCTCGGCGTGTCGGGCGGTCGACCTGCCTACACTAGACATACTAAGTCGTGAGGGGGAAGACTTCGAACTTAGTTTATTTTCGATGCAGCGCAGACCGCCCAAGTGGTCGGCAAGAGGAACCGTGGGTCCCTTAGAGGCGAGAAGGCTTCCTACCCGAGGCCTCCGAGCCGTGGATGGTTCCCTCTCGACCCGTTGTCGGGGCGGTCGCCCTGCTTTTCACTTTGGTAAAATCCGTCGCGGGGTGTAGGATTTTAACTTAGTTTATTTTCAATGCAGAGCAGGCTGCTTTGGCGGTTGGCTTGGGGACAGTGAGTCCCTTAGAGGAGAGAAGGCTTCCAAGCCGAGGTCTGCGAGCCGTGGATGGTTCCCTCTCGACCTGTCGGGGCGGCCCCCCTGCTTTTCACTCTAATAAAATCCGTTGTGGGGGTGTAGGATTCGAACTTAGTGTATTTTCGATGCAGAACAGACCACCTTAGCGGTCGGCGGGAGGACAGTAGGTCCCCTAGAGGCGAGATGGTCGTGGATGGTTCTCCCTTGGTGTACTTGGAGATTGAGAAAAATGACAAAGTCCTTTTAGGTAGCAAATCACAATTGCACTACCTAAGTCCTGACGACTACACTACAAGTAGCATTTTCAAATGCTCAACAGAAAAAAAAATACAAAGTCTGTAAACGTAGGATATCACATTCAAGCCGAATTTCTCCTCGTAAAGCGACCGCCGCCTTGTTCGCGGCGATATTCCCCGTAATCTACCCCTAAGCCGGAACCTTCACCCTAACCCTTACCCTTACGCTTGCCCTTAGCCCATACACCCACGCAAACTTGTCATCTCTATCTCTGTCTCCTTCCGTAGATGTTAAATTCAACCGAGGTACCGGGGTAGACTTCTCCTTAACTTTTCCCACCCCGGAACACGATATTAAGCCCAACCCTAACCCAAAAAATATCAAAGCCAAATTAACGAAGCAGCTTGAAATTACATCTCCAACGGGGATCCCGCTGCGTTCCAGATATGTCATTTTCAGGGGGAAAATTTCAAGGGAAGGCCGCCGCCGCCGATGAATTCGCCGGGGAAGCTTTCCCCTTGAACTACCCTCAAGCCGGAGCATGGTCTCAAAGCCAACCCCAACCCTAAGCCTGGCCACAATCTAAACCCTATACCTTAGCCCAGTCGCCACAGCACACCTGGCGTCTCTATCCCGCTGCGTTCCGGAGATGTCATTTTTAAGGGAAAAATTCAAGGGAAGGCCGCTGCCGCCGATGAATTCGTCGGGGAAGCTTTCCTCTTGATTTAATCTGAAGCCGGAACCTCGCCTTAAAGCCAACCCCAGCCCTAACCCTCGCTACAACCTTAACCCTATACCTTAGCCCAATCGCCACTGCAAACCGGTTGTTGAATGGCCTTGGGCGTCGAAAAATGTCGGGCATAGGCCTTGATTCGAAATTTGAGAGTGATCAGGGCAGGGCTCGGGGTGTTTTTCAGCGGGAAATCTTTAACGTAGGATATCACATGACCCTATCTTCGGAACGCCGGTAGATAGAGACTGGCTGTTTGTTGGGTAAGGTTACAGTATGACGTTAGGAGTAAAGGTGAGGGTAAGGTAGGGTTGGGTAACGGTATAAGGTTAAGTTAGGGTTATAGTTTAGGTTAGGGTTAGGGTAAAGGTTAGTTAGGGTTAGGGTTATTAAGGTTAGGGTTAGCGTTAGTTAGGGTTAAGGTTTGTTAGGGTTAGGGTAAGTTAGGGTTAGAGTTAAGTTAATGTTAGGGTTAGTTAGGTTAGGGTTAGGGTAAGGTTAGGGTTAGGGTTAGGGTAAGGTTAGGGTTAGGGTTAGCTAGGGTAAGGGTTAGGGTAAGTTAGGGTAAGGGTTAATAAGGTTAGGGTTAGGGTTGGCCAGGGTTAAGGTTTTTTAGGGTTAGGGTTAGGGTAAGTTAGGGTTAGGGTTCGGGCTAAGTTAGGGGTGGGGTTAGTTTGGGTTAGGGTTAGGTTAGGTTAGGGTTAGGGTTAGCTAGGGTTAGGGTTAGGGTTTGGGTTAAGTTAGGGTTAGGGTTAGGGTTACAGTCCCTGGATCATTCAACATTCCATTTTGACTGATCGTTCGCTGAATGATCGCTGAATCATGACTTTTGACGGCTGACGGATAGTAAAATTAACTGATGACTAATGAATGATGCGACTCTTGACTCTTGAATCATGATGGATGACGAATAGAAAGAAACTAATTAATTATGCACGGATGATCGGTGACGGATGACTGATACAGGTAAATTGAAAAATTACCGGCGAAACGAATCTCACCGAGCGTTGATTAATAATTCCTAGCAAGATTGAAAGTCATTATCGATACATGTATCTGATAGTTCTTAGCAATTCAAGAACTAGAAAAATGTGATTAAATAAAATACATAAGAATCTTCATTTTAGTCATTACATATAAAAAAGGAAATGGAGTAAATGTCAAGGAGACAACATCCCATATCCAGGTTAAAACGACCCAAAACAAAGCATGTATACCGGTCAGTGCAAAACTTTCCTTTTACACATTATTTTGTTTAAAATTCCATTAATATGAAAAAATGGGATAAAAAATTACTACTGAATCTTCATTTTAGTCAATACATAGACTCCGGTCAGTGCGAAACTTTCCTTTTACATATAATTTTGCTAAAAATTCCATGAAAATGAAGAAATGTGATAAAAACATTACTGATAAATTTTCATTTTAGTCATTAAACATATACCGGTCAGTGTAAAACTTTCCTTTTACTCATTATTTTGTTCAAAATTCCATGAAAATGAAAAAATGGGATAAAAAATTACTGATGAATCTTCATTTTAGTCATTACATATACACCTGTCCGTGCAAAACTTTCTTTTACACATTATTTTGTTCAAAATTCCATGAAAATGAAAAAATGTGATAAAAAATTACTGAAAAATCTTTATTTTAGTCAGTAAATATATACCGGTCAGTGCGAAACTTTCCTTTACACATTATTTTGTTCCAAATTCCATGAAAATGAAAAAATGTGATTAAAAAAATCTGATAAATCTTCATTTTAGTCATTAAATATATACCAGTCAGTGAGTAACTTTCCTTTTACACATTATTTTGTTCAAAATTCCATTAAAATGAAAAAATGGGATAAAAAAAAAGTACTTATGAATCTCCATTTTAGTTATTACATAGACACCGGTCAGTGCAAAACTTTCCTTTTACACATTATTTTGTTCAAAATTCCATGAAAATGAAAAAATGGGATAAAAAAATACTTATTAATCTTCAGTTTAGTCATTACATGTAACCTGTCAGTGCGAAACTTTCCTTTTACACATTATTTTGTTCAAAATTCAATAGAAATGGAAAAATGTGATAAAAAATTACTTTTGAATCTTCAGTTTAGTCAATACATAAACATCGGTCAGTGCAAAACTTTCCTTTTACATATTATTTTGCTAAAAATTCCATGAAAATGAAAAAAATGTGATAAAAAATTACTGATAAATCTTCATTTTAGTCATTAAATATATACTGGTCAGTGCCAAACTTTCCTTTTACACATTATTTTGTTCAAAATTCCATGAAAATGAAAAAAAATGGGATAAAAAATTACTTATGAATCTTCATTTTAGTCATTACATAGACACCAGTCAGTGCAAAACTTTCCTTTTACACATTATTTTGTTCAAAATTCCATGAAAATGAAAAAATTTAATCAAAAAATTACTGATAAATCTTCATTTTAGTCATTAAATATATACCGGTCAGTGCGAAACTTTCCTTTTACACATTACTTTAATTGTTCAAAAGTCCATGAAAATGAAAAAATGTGATAAAAAATAATTACTGATAAATCTTCATTTTAGCCATTAAATATATACCGGTCAGTGCGAAACTTTCCTTTTACACAATATTTTGTTCAAAATTCCATGAAAATGAAAAGATGGGATGAAAAAATACTTATGAATCTTCATTTTAGTCATTACATAGACACCGGTCAGTTCGAAACTTTCCATTATTTTGCTAAAAATTCCATGAAAATGAAAAAATGTGATAAAAAAATTACTGATTAATCTTCATTTTAGTCATTAAATATATACCGGTCAGTGCGAAATTTTCCTTTTACACATTATTTTGTTCAAAATTCCATGAAAATGAAAAAAATGGGATAAAAAAAATTACTAATGAATCTTCATTTAAGTCAGTACATAGACACCGGTCAGTGCGAAAATTTCCTTTTACACATTATTTTGTTCAAAATTCCATGAAAATGAAAAAATGTGATAAAAAAATTACTGATAAATCTTCATTTTAGTCATTAAATATATACCGGTCAGTGCAAAACTTTGCTTTTCCACATTATTTTGTTCAAAATTCCATGAAAATGAAAAAATGGGATGAAAAAATACTAATGAATCTTTATTTTAGTCATAACATAGACACCGGTTAGTGCGAAACTTTTCTTTCACACATTATTTTGCTAAAATTTCCATGAAAATGAAAAAATGTGATTAAAAAATTACTGATAAATCTTCATTTTAGTCATTAAATATATACCGGTCAGTGCAAAACTTTGCTTTTCCACATTATTTTGTTCAAAATTCCATGAAAATGAAAAAAAAAATGGATTAAAAAATACTAATGAATCTTCATTTTAGTCATTACATAGACACCGGTCAGTGCGAAACTTTCCATTTACACATTATTTTGTTCAAAATTCCATGAAAATGAAAAAAAATGGATTAAAAAATACTAATGAATCTTCATTTTAGTCATTACATAGACACCGGTCAGTGC
>MJUU01002403.1:30188-59730 GCA_002080025.1 Modiolus philippinarum
AAAAAAAATGTGATAAAAAAATTACTGATAAATCTTCTTTTTAGTCATTAAATATATACCGGTCAGTGCAAAACTACGCTTTTCCACATTATTTTGTTCAAATTTCCATCAAAATGAAAAAATGGGATAAAAAATTACTTATGAATCTTCATTTTAGTCATTACATAGACATCAGTCAGTGGGATAAAAAATTACTTATGAATCTTTAATTCATTTTAGTCATTATAGACACCGGTCGTTGCTTAACTTTCCTTTTACACATTATTGTGTGAAAACAAGGATTTGTATAGAAATATATACAAATCCTTGGTGAAAAAATGCATAAAAATTTATGGATAAGAATTCACAGATTTTTTTATTGAAATAGAATTTCAAAGTATAATTTAGAAAAATTAATTAATTTTTATTCTATGTTCCATATTTTTTCTTTTTCTCACGACATTCGCACACCGATGTATTATCACTACAAAAACACTAGCATTCCTATATTTTAATTAACCTGAATTGAAATAAAAAATGACAGGTGACGGATGACTAATGCAATCTGATTGGCTGAATGCTGAACAGTGACGGATGACGGATGACGAGTACAAACAACCTGTGGCTTAGGAACGATGACTCCTGACGGATGAATGCTGACTGATGAATGATCTGACGGATGCCTTTTGAATCATGACTGATCGGTGACGGATCGATGACTCGTGACGTATCGCACAAATGGGAATGTTGACTGGTCCAGGTACTGTAGTAACGGTTAGGGTTAGGGTTAAGGGTAGTTAGGGCTAGGTTAAATTAGGGTTAGGGTTAATGTTAGGGTTGGTTAGGGTTAGGATTGGTTAGGGTTGGGGTTGGTTAGGGTTAAGGTTAGCTAGGATCAAGGTTAGGGTTAGGGTTAGTTACGGTTAGGGTTAGGGTTAAGGTTAGTTACGGTAATGGGTTAGGGTTAGGATTAAGGGTAGTTAGGGTTACTTAGGGTTAGTTTAAGGGTTGGTTAGGGTTAAGGTTAGTTACGGTTAGGGTTAGGGTTAGGGTTAGTTACGGTTAGGGTTAGGGTTAAGGCTAGTTAGGGTTAGGGTTAGTTAGGGTTAGTTTTAGGGTTGGTTAGGGTTAGGGTTAGTTAGGGTAAGGGTTAAGCTTAGGGTTAGTTAGGGTAAGGGTTAGGTTAGGGTTAGGGTTAAGGTAAGGGTTAGTTAAGTTTAAGGTTAGTTAGTGTAAGGGTTAGGGTTAGTTAGGGTTAGGGTAGGCTAGGGTTAGGGTTACAGTTAGGGTTAGGTTAGGGTTAGGGTTAAGGTTAGTTTGGGTTAGGATTAGGGTTAGGGTAAGAGGTTTGATTAAGGGAAAAGGTAAGGTTAGGGTTAGTAAAAGGTTAGGGTTAGGGTTAGTTAGGGTTAGGGTCAAGGTTAGTTAGGGTTAGGTTTTAATTATAAGTTTAGATTAAGGGTTAAGTTTAAGGGTTTAGGGATAATACTAGGATTTGGACCCTACCCTAACAAAGGGTTAGGGTAAAGTTTTATTTACGGTTAGAGGTAAGTTAAGGGTAAGGGGTTGGGGTTAGAATTAGAGGTTAGGGTTAGGGTTAGGGTTTAGGGTTAAGGTTAGGGTTGTTTTGGAACCCTAACCCTTTACGGCTATGTTTTGTTGAGGGTTCTTAACCCCTAACCCTTAGCCTAACCATATCTAATCCTAACCCTTATTTTAACCTAACCCTAATCCTTACCAAAACTCTAACCTTAACTTCTAACTTTCTCCCAGCCTGATTATTGCCGCAAACATGGCGTCTCTATCCCTTTGCGTTCCCGTTTCCCGTTGGATATGTAATTTCAAGCTGCTTCGTTATTTTGGCTTTGATATTTTTAGGGTTAGGGTTGGGCTTAAGACCGTGTTCCGGGGTGGGAAAAGTTAAGGAGAAGTCTACCCCGGTACCTCGGTTGAATTTTACATCTACGGAAGGGGACAGGGATAGAAAAGACAAGTTTTCGTGGGGTGTTTTGGCTAAGGGCAAGCGTACGGGTAAGGGTTAGGGTGAAGGTTCCGGCTTAGGGGTAGATTACGGGGAATATCGCCGCGAACAAGGCGGCGGTCGCTTTGCGAGGAGAAATTCGGCTTGAATGTGATATCCTACGTTTACGGACTTTGTAATTTTTTTTCTGTTGAGCATGTGAAAATGCTACTTCTAGTGTAGTCGTCAGGACTTAGGTAGTGCAATTGTGATTTGCTACCTAAAGGGACTTTGTCATTTTTCTCAATCTCCAAGTACACCGAGGGAGAACCATCTACGACCTTCTCGCCTCTAGTGGATCTACTGTCCTCCCGCCGACCGCTAAGGTGGTCTGTTCTGCATCGAAAATAAACTAAGTTCGAATCCTACACCCCCGTGACGGATTTTATTAGAGTAAAAAGCAGGGGGACTGCCCATACAGGTCGAGAGGGAACCATCCACGGCTCGCAGACCTCGGCTTGGAAGCCTTCTCGCCTCTAAGGGACTCACTGTCCCCCAGCCAACAGCCAAGGCAGCCTGCTCTGCATTGAAAATAAACTAAGTTCGAATCCTACACCACCGCGACGGATTTTATCAAAGTGAAAAGCAGGGCGACCGCCCCGACAGGTCGAGAGGGAACCACCCACGGCTCGGAGGCCTCGGGTAGGAAGCCTTCTCGCCTCTAAGGGACCCATGGTTCCTCTCGCCGACCACTTTGGGGCGGTCTGCGCTGCATCGAAAATAAACTAAGTACGAAGTCTTCCCCCTCACGACTTAGTATGTCTAGTATAGGCAGGCCAACCGCCCGATACGTCGAGAGAGGACCCATCCGCGGCTGGAAGGCCTCGGGTAGGAAGCCTTCCCGGCTCTAAGGGGAAACCACGGTCCTCTCGCCGACCACTTGGGCGATCTGCTCTGCATCGAAGATAAACTAAGTTCGAAGGGGGAAGCCTTCTCCTCTTGACGCTTCTTCTCTCCCAGCTATCACCGCAGACCCTCTATCTTATATATATATACTATGTATGTATTATAGTCCGCGCCTCCGGGGGAAGATGAAAAAATGACATTGACAAAGTCCAAATTTGTCACCCCCACGACGTTTTCTATTGTGAGGCAATAAAAAACTACTAAGTCCAACAGCCGACCCCACACACGCGTATCCACCGAGGCTAAGTCACCCTTTCGACGGTGAGATGTGTCCGTCTTTTGCGGACAAATCTACTTGTCAAAAGGCTTAGTTTCAATAGATCGCAGTGATGTGGCTGCTCTACTAAGTACGACACCCCGACAGAGCTAGGTCGTCTACGAATGATTTTACACCTCTGCTTCGCATGGGGTGGATATTGCTTCGACCCACTACAGCAAAGTCAGCTGCAGTTGATGGTCGTTTGCTGTGGCTTAACCACCGAGGACGCCTGCTAGGTCCGTCCCCGTTTATCGTTGCCTCCCAAGGCTGAGATGCATAAAGTATCAGTACATTTTTGGGCGAGAGTATGAAAGTTTTATGTTCAAACATATATCGTACTATTTTTATATTTCTCTGTCGTCCAACGAACTGATTTGAGAAGAGTCATCGTTCAAAAAACGTTAATATATAAACAAGCCACAGATGTATCATTAAATGCCTTAGATTTTAGAGACTTAAATATAAGCCAACAAATGCAATGTTTTATATAGACTGCGGTTTGGAGTGCTAAAGCCAAAACAGGCAGTTGAACGTCAGACGGGCAGATATACTTACAGTTGTTGCACGAGATCTGTCGGGTGAACTGTAAAAATAAAATAAAATTATTATATTTAATCTTGCTTGCTCTCAATATGATTTAGCTTACAGTAAAATAAAATGTTGGGTGTGCCAAATATAGATCTTCACTATAATAGAAGTTGGAATTGATGCCTTGGGCAGGGAGTTTTTGTCTCGCCCGCGACGCGAGGCATTGGCGTGCAAAGCATGACGACAGCGGTAGAGGTGATGGTGTAAACTTTTATTAAATACAGGATATTTTAAAAACGTTTCATTGTAAGAACAGTATTATGATAGTACTAATCAAGAGCTAATAGACAGAAACAAAATCATGTGACCTTGACCTAAATTGCACGGTCCAGCCACCACCTTACATTTCTAAGATTAGATTCATCAATCACTACACGCGGTAGTCCAAAGACATTGGTATGTAGCATAGTACAATCAATGTCAGTTTAACAATGATTTTTGTCTTCGACTTCAATTTCACGGTCTGGCGCAACCATGTAATTTTCTAAAATTAGACCCAATTCTCAATAACTGACCATTTGATATGTAGGTTTGTCTTGGGTAGTCTATGATGGCCTAGCATATGACTTTTTCCCTAGAACTCAATTTCTTGTAATTGCGACCACACGTTTTTTTTTCTCATTTTCAATATTGTGATTAGTTATTGATATTTTTAATTCTGGCTAATCCGTAGTACATAACCGCGTTTTTTGTCTAAAGACTGTAATCAAAGTGCCGACATACGAACATCTAACTGGGTCCACACTTGTTCATATTCTGGTATGAGAGCTTACGCCCAAGTTTTCAATTAAGGGAAAAAAATATCATTTTAAATCAAGTTTTATTTAACATTAACGGTGTAATTAAACAATTTAAAGGCATGTCCAGTTACATTTGTTTTTTTTTATAGTTTTAAACTAAAGTACAGTCCGTTACAAGACATTTAATATTTTTTATAAGCACATTGGTCATTCGGTACGTTTTGAATACTTTGTTCTATGTTCATCATTTCTTTGAATCACCAACCTCCTTAAGTGTTTGTTATCTTACCTCCATCTTTAATGGTGGTCTGACGGTATCCAAAATGATAATGAACTGTTTTTTAAACATTTATTTAGCCTTAATTTAAATTAAGTTGTTGCTTTAAAAGACCATATATTGCGAAAAAAGGCAATTTAGAATTATTGCACGATAACTTTACTGACTAAAGATTTTGTCGACATAATTCTTCACGATTTAATAAATTGTCGCGTTTTTTAAAGCAACATATTATTTAGGTGACTAAAATAAAGCGACTTAATGCTTTCTAAGGCATTTTGTTGCAAAAAATAAATCGCTTTTATGAGAAATAAGGCAANGTAGTTGACAGAACTCATAACTTTCGCGATAAGTCGAGATAAAATAACACGACTTTGTCATGTTTTTATTGAAAGAGTTATCATAATTTATCGCGACAACAGTTTATGTCAACGCTACATGTGGGCAATGACTCTCTAAAAGTTGTGATAATTCATAGAATTATCTCGACTAGTTAATATAAATATCTTGATTTTTCATAGAAATTATTGCGATAATTTATTTGTTATGTCGACAAAATACCCAAATTATCACGACTTGTCGCGATAATTTATAGCGACTTTAATTTATATCGATAACAAAAATAGACTTCCATATGTCTTGTCTTTTTGTGATTTTATTATGAAGTTTCATTGTGGATTGTAAGCTGTGAATGAAATTGTAAGTCATTGTAGGTGTTTCCTGTTGTCTTTTCATAATTATATCGTGGATACCATGCATGGAGCAGATCATGCGCCCTTCCGAAGTACCAGATATTTCAAGTTGTTTAGGGGTTTACACTGCTAGTGCTTTAGTTTTGTGGCGTTCATGTTCATTTTTATTTATATGTTTTGTCTTTGTAATGCTGTTTAATTTCGTGTTAGATATGAATTGCCGTGGTTTTGGATTTTTGATTTTAGAATTTTCCATTTTGTTATTTTTATAAACCCCGCTTTAGCGGGCGGTATATAGTGATCATGGTGTCCCTCCGTCTGTTCGTCTGTCCGTTAGTCCGTCCGTTCATCCGTTCGCCATAGGGTACTTACTTTGTTATATATTGCCCTTGTGCATCATCTATTAAAAATATTTCTAGTTGCTTTGGTGTTCGTTTGCCGATGTATTTTTAATTAAAAGTGCTGTGCAGCAAAGCTATCAATCATTTAGTTATTTAACTCTACAACTTAAAAACCATTTCAGCCAGAAATATGATGAGATATAAAACATTTAATTTTCTTTAGTTGCAGCAACAGTTTGTGATTTTGGTAAAATCTAAAATCCTGTTTCCTACACTTCACATGGAATAAACAGCAGCAGCGTGGTAGACCGGAACAACAGGAGTGTTAACATGTACCAGACCAAGACTGTATCTTATATCTGTGTTTATTATGACAAACACACATCAGTCATCTCTATAGTATTGAAAATAACTATATCTTTGGTAAGATATATTTTTCATTGAATGGCTATCCCCAAACAAATTCTGTGACAGTTCTGAGAAGTTTAGCAATAAATGATACAATATATGTTCAGGTCTGTAGCAATATGTATTTAAACAGTATACAGTTATTGACTGAGTCCGAAAACAACAGCTGTTTTGTTTGACCCGAGGACTGAACTGTTGCACGAAGCCGAAGGCTGAGTGCAACAGTTTAGTCAGAGGGTCAAACAAAACAGCTGTTGTTTGAGGACCAAGTCTATAACTGTTTTGTTATACCTTTTCATGTTCAATGAATACGCTCCATTTCATCTGAATACAATTCACGTCGCCAATTTGCTTATGCAGACGACAGGAGATCATGTAATATGGGCGTGATAGTTTTGAACCAATCAAAATCAGGCAGGTGGTCAACAGATCGGTGTCGTTCAACAGACTGAAAACTGTTGACTGGTCAACAGATCGTTTTTTGGTTTGAGAAATAAAACAGACAAATTATCGAATTTTTCCCCAATGCATTTATATAAGGAAAATATTATAAGGTATAACAATAGTCTATATTTATGTATATCAATATTACAAATAATGTATTAAGGTACATTACATTTATATCATAGCATCGTCAAATACTAAAATAATCTATCCCCATATACTAAAATACATGTAATAGAATAGCAAATCACAAGTTTGAATGTAAATGATTAACATTTACGTGTAAAAATAAAAGACCAAATACGTATATCAAAGTATCTTTTTTGAAATACACATGAACTTTTAGTAAAAACAGAATTTGCTGTAACCCTGCACCCCTCCGAATGCGAGGAAACATTTGACTCATCGATTATCTTTACTCATAATTTGCATAAATGTAGTTGCCATTTTTGAATTAAAGTAATGAAATTTCAGAAAAATTGTTCTGAACTATAAACAAGATCAAGTAATAGGTTCATATGCTTGATTTTGAGATGCATTAAAAATATGGCGGGAAATGTCCATTTTCTAGCTTTTTCATAGGCTTTGAATATAGATTTATAAGTCTAGAAAATCTAGTGAAGGAGTAATGTGTATTTCTTGAAAATTTGTCGGAAAAAACTTCCTTAAAAAGGTACATGCTTTCAGAATAAAACATGAAAAGTGGGTGTTCATGGGCATTTTTTTTTATGCGAAAAGGACAGAGGAATCTGCATATCTGACCAAATGTCAGAAATCAAATACCTCAAACCCCGCTTTTTGCTAAAAACTGTTAATAATTACACTGGTATAATATTGACAACTGTAAGGTATGACCATGTTCTAATTCGCATAGAGCCCGCTTGCAATGATCAATTTATTGAATTACCGAACAGACTGGTCACTGATAGCAAATGGAAATAATTCACAAATAATTCTGGTTTATTGTCTCAACCGCGACGAAAGGCACAGAAAGCGAGACATATGTGTACAAAGTATGACGGCGGCGACGGCGTAAACTTTCATGTTAAGTATTTGTGATTAGGTCATCTTCTCTGTAACTATAAGTGGTAGGTGAATCATATTTTGTATATATATTTGTCTTGAGTAGTACATGACAGTCTTAGTGCTGTATGGCTTTTGTCTGTGACCTCAATTGCACGGTCCAATGAACATGTTAAGATTTTGTGTTTAGTTTAGTTTCTCAGTACATATAAGGGGTTGGTCAATGATATTTGGTATATAGGTTGGTCTTGTGTAGTACATGACAGTCTGCTATATGGCTTTTATTTGTAACCTCAATTTCACAGCCCAGTGATCATGTTTAGTTTCCCAGTATCTATTAATGTAAGGTCAATAATATTTGATGTGTGGGTTTGTCTTAGACGGAACATGACAGTCTGCTATTTGGCTGTAGCTCTTGACCTGATGTTCACGGTCCAGTGAACATGTGTTTTTTTCATTATCTATCAGTGGAGTGGTAGGTCACTGATATTTGGCATTTTGGTTTTTTGGTGATACATATGCTATATTGTTTTTCGTCAGTTACCCTTATTGCACAGTTTAGCGAACATGTTAAGTTTTCTAATTTAGTCAGTTTGAGTTTTCACATCAATTTTTCGACCAAGTAGCGACGGGTGAGACATCAATTTTGGTCCACACTTGTAATAATTTGACGCCTGGCTTGCCATTTATGTCACTTTTTATCGCTTATATTCGGGCTAAAAGAACACGACCTTGTATTTTAATAGTCCATCCGATTTAATACATGCAATGATAAATTGGAGTCTCGGAATTCATTCTTAAAAAAAAAATCTTAGACACATGGCTTGATAGGGAAAAATATAGATCATGTTTAACAAGGGTGATATTAACTTGTATCGATGAAAACTAAAAACAAATTTGTACAACCAGGGATCCACTAGTAATTCTGCCAAGTACCATCACAGTATCATTCCATTCGCGTAGAGTGTTTAGTGGATAAAGCTAATGAGGTTTATAACAATTCAGCATGTGAATGTATTTGAAAACTACAATAGACAACTGTTGATAATATAGATAATAATGCTGCACACAGCTCTATATAATATGAATGATGATGCGTTAGTAAGGTGAGCTGCAAAGGTAGAATATATGTTTCCGAATGCCAACAGTGATGAAAATCATCTTTTTAAAGATGTTAACATCGGAAAATCCTGCAAGGTCTTCGGTTGAATTTAAACCCCTGCTTGTTGTCATCTATGGCAACACCGCCTGCACTATGTCAAGCGCCCAAGACATCTCGGTCACCTAGGCTATAAAACATAGCTTTCGGCAACCGGGTTATTCCTCCTCTTAGATAATACGTTTGTCGACAAGTTTTCCATAAATTTATAGCTATGTTAAATTTGTTAGCTGAGCACATATCTATGGCACACGATAGTAACAAAAATGCGGAATACCTAGTATTTCGAACGAAAACTAGGGGTTTTCGTGCGAAATACTAGGTATACCGCACGTTAACTCATGTTAAACTATTAGCGTCATCGAAAAGTCACGTGACTAAAGTGGCTACCTGTGGATTGTCGTATTTTGTACATAGAAATATAACGATAGATTATAAAAAATAGATAATACCAAGATTTAGAATTGCGTTCTTTAAATTGTACAACTATGTGCTTATTCTACATAAATTTTTCTTTCTTTTGGTATAATTTTCATGAGAATCGGAAGATGTTTAGTCTCGTCAAAATTGATTCTAAAATTTCGAATATTTTTACAAGTATTCCCTATTTAATGCATTGTAAATATCGTATTTTCTGTGAAGTATCCCCTTTTTAGAACTGACTTCCGAGAGAACTAATACACTTTCCTAATTTGTACAACTATGTGGTGAAAATAGATAAAATAGGCTATCCGTCGGTGTAATTCTTTTCACTGAAGATAAAGGTCTTAATTCGTCAAAATCGATTTGAAAATCGTCATTTTCACTGATTCTTCACCAGACAACAGGCAATATGGCGACAGCTAGATTGTGATGACGCAACAACATTAAATGTGATACATATTATTTTGTTTGTCAATATTTTAAAATACAACTACTTTTAAGAATGAACAATTTATTATTGTTTAAATAACAAACAAAAAAATCTAAAAAAATCAATTTTGAATAGAGCAAACTGTTTATGGTTCACTTATTTTATGACCCTTAGACAGCCATCCCTGATGTTGATTGTGGCAATAAACAATTTTCACCTGTGGCTAAATAACGCAAGAAATTACCTGACGGTGAAGTATGCATCACGTGTGTAACAAATTTGTGTGTTGTGTAGTCAACTGTATTTTGAAGCAAGGACGTATACAAGTCCTTGTTTGAAGCATTCGCTTATTTTTGTTACATGTAGTCCCAATTATCATTGTATAATAATTTCGTTTGGTTTTATGCATTTTAGCATTTTTGAAATTATGGATTTCCTTTGTTTGGGTTCTAGTGCTGCTGATGAGGAATAAATTTCCGAAATGGCCATACAGCTCATTAAAATTATTGCAGTTGGAGTTAACATATGTGTTATGGTCTCATGTTCATTTACTCCATATCCTTTCGTGAAATATTTATATAGATTATTTTTTTTATTTGTTACATTTTATGAACCTAAGGTAACATTTAAAAATGTTTTCAAAATATATAAATGATATGTAATATACCATGACAATCACTTTCGTTTACTCGTTAAATAATACACAGGTACCAGTACAATTCACGTTAACCAGTTCGCATCTGACTGACAGAGTTACATTTCCTTAAAAAGTCCGTTATAGTTTAGTATGAGGGGTTTCCGATCGGTATACATAGTTTTCGGCGAAAACCCTAGTTTTCGATTGAAACTGAACGGAAACTATGGGTTTGCGACGCAAACCCATAGTTTCCGATCGGTATCGGAAATTGGAGTTTAAACCGAAAACGCTATACATAGTTTTAGCCAATGAGAAGCGAGAAACAGAAATCGCTCCCGGGAAATCGCTATTTGATATTAAACGTTCGTCCAATCAGAAACGGAGAACGGTATTCGGGGTTTAATTAGACCAATCAAAATCGTTTATCTGTTTATCGCTTACAATTCTCTCTCTTTTATTCAAATTTCGTATCTTTTATTGTTTTATGTATTTTGATATCATAAATTAATAATCAAAAAGAATTGTGCTTGTGACACTTTTAGGTGCGAATGGATATCAGATTCGCGGGTCATGGGAGGATTCGATCTCGACTGTCTATATTCACCTTCACCAGTTAAGTTGTGAATATCGCCGTTTTAGACTTATTTTCAAAAGAATATTCAATTTTACTAATTTCTAGAGCAAAGATTTTTATTTTCAAATAACTTGATGTGTACTCTGTTTCGAAATTAAAAAATCATGAAATTTTGGTAAGCAGTTGAAAAACAAAAACTCAGTTTTATAAATGATCAAAACAATATTCAGTGTTTTAAAACTTTTATTTCATCATATCCTTTCCAAGGAGTTTTATAATTCACGTGGTTAAAAATTTCATGGATTTTAGCATTTAAGAGGTATGAAAAGTATAATTTTAAGTTTACGGCTTACACTTACTCTTTAAAAATGACAAAAACAATAAAGTGTTTTGAAAATTTTACTTCATGATATCCTCTCGAAAGGGTATGATATGTTGGGAAATAAAAAAATCATCCAATTTAGCATAGAGTAGATAGAAAAGTTAGATTTTTAATCAGTGGTTTAAACTCAGTCTTTAAAACTTACAAAAATAATTCATTGCTTTGAAAATTTTACACCATAATATCCGTTGGAAGGAGTTTTATAATTTGGGAATCAAAAACTTCATAATTTTAGCATAAAAAAGGTATGAAAAGAAAAAACGTTTTGTCTGCAGTTTAAACTAACTCTTTAAAAATGTCAGAAAAAGTTTAGTGTTTTGAAATTTAACATCATTATATCATTGCGATGGAGTTTGATATGTTCCGAAATAAAAAAACTCATCAAATTTAACATAGAATAGTTATGAAAAGTAAGATTTTTAAACAGCAGTTTAAACTCAGTCTTTAAAAATGACAAAAACAATTCAAAATTTTACACCATAATATCCTTTCAAAGGAGTTTTATAATTCGCGAAGCAAAAACTTGATGAATTTTAGCATAAAAAAGATATGAAAATTTTTAGTCTGCCGTTGATACTAACTCTTTAAAAATGTCAAAAAAAGTTAAGTGTTTTGAAAATTTTACTTCATTATATCTTTGAGAAGGAGTTTGATATATTGGGAAAAACAAAAATCATCAAATTTAGCATAGAATAGGTATGAAAAGTAAGATTTTAAAGCAGCGGTTTAAACTCAGTCTTTAAAATGACCAAAAAAAAATTCAGTGTTTTGAAAATTTTACATTATAATATCCTTTGAAGGAGTTTTATAATTCACGAAGCAAAAACTTGATGAATCGTAGCATTAAAAAGGTATGAAAAATAAAATTTTTAGTCTTTGGTGTAAACTAACTCTTTAAAAAGGACAAAAAATGTGTTTTGAGAATTTTATATCATTATATCTTTGCGAAGGAGTTTGATATGTTACGAAATAAAAAAAATCTTAAAATTTAACATAGAATAGTTATGAAAAGTAAGATTTTTAAACAGCAGTTTAAACTCAGTCTTTAAAAAGGACAAAAACAATTCAATGTTATGAAATTTTACACCATAATATCCTTTCGAAGGAGTTTTATAATTCGCGAAGCAAAAACTTAATGAATTTTAGCATAAAAAAGATATGAAAAGTAAAATTTTTAGTCTGCGGTTTATACTAACCCTTTAAAAATGTCAAAAAAGGTAAGTGTTTTGAAAATTTTACTTCATTATATCCTTGCAAAGGAGTTTGATATATTGCAAAAAACAAAAATCATCAAAAGCATAGAATAGATATGAAAAGTAAGATTTTGAAGCAGCGGTTTAAACTCGGTCTTTAAAATGACCAAAACAATTTCAGTGTTTTGAAAATTTTACATCATAATATCCTCTCGAAGGAGTTTTATAATTCACGAAGCAAAAATTTGATGAATCTTAGCATTAAAAAGGTATGAAAAATTTTATTTTTCATAGCTTTTAATGCTAAAATTCATTAAGTTTTTGCTTCCTGAATTATAAAACTCCTTCGAAAGGATATTATGATGTAAAATTTTTAAAACACTGAATTTATTTTGTCATTTTTATAGACTGAGTTTAAACAGCTGTTTCAAAATTTTACTTTTCATACCTATTCTATGCTAAATTTGATGATTTTTGTATTTCGCAACATATCAAACTTCTTCGCAAGGATATAATGAAGAGAATTTTTTAAAACACTTAACTTTTTTGACATTTTTAAAGAGTTAGTATAAACCGTCGACTAAAAATTTTACTGTTTATTTCTTTTTAATGCTAAAATTCATCAAGTTTTTGTTTCGCGAATTATAAAACTCCTCCCAAAGGATATTATGGTGTAAAATTTTCAAAACACCGAATTGTCTTTGTCATTTTTTAAGACTGAGTTTAAACCACTGATTAAAAAATCTAACTTTTCTGTTTATTCTATGCTAATTTTCATAATTTTTTTTATTTCGCAACATATCATACTCTTTTGAGAGGATATCATGAAGTAAAATTTTCAAAACACCTTATTGTTTTTGTCATTTTTAAAGAGTGAGTTTAAACCGCAAACTTAAAATTATACTTTTCAAACCTCTTAAATGCTACAATCCATGAAATTTTTAACTTCACGAATTATATAAAACTCCTTGGAAACGATATGATGAAGTAAAAGACTGAGTTTTTGTTTTTTTAACTGTTTATCAAATTATTTATTTTTCATACCAAATTTCATGATTTTTTTTTATTTCGAAACCTAGTACACATCCAGTTATATGAAAATAAAAATCTTTGCTCTAGAGATTAGTTAAATTGAATATTCTTTTTAAACTAAGTCAAAAACGGCGATATTTCACAACTTTTAACTGGTGAGGGTGAATAGGAATTTCCGCCGTGACGTCACAAGCTTGAAAATTTACCTTTGGTTGGCAAGAATTCGTAGTCAATAATTAGGGTCATAAAAATGTCAGTTTCAATTAACTGGTGAGAATTTCTTACTAAGATAAATGGATATTTCTTTTTTATCTCAAGTATGGAATGTTTACACTTTTACAGGATATAAAAAATTTCAGCTTTTTATTTTTAATATATGTAAAATTAGTGTATTTTGTAAACCACATAATTTTTCGAAACTTTCACATTTTTGAAATTCGTATGAAAAAACATTTGTCTATTTTTATTAAAAAGTAAATCGGTAGAAAAAATATGAATATCTCAATGTTTAACATTCATTTTACAGATCCAAAATCGTGCATATGATAAAAAGTTATCAAAGATTGAAAATTCTATCCCAATGCTTTATAGTGATAATTCCTTGGCTTTGCCAACCAAAAATGCTGATTTGCATATGTAAATTAGATTTTGTGACGTCACTAATTGGATTCGCGGAAACTCCTTATACAGTCGAGATTGAATCCTCCCATGACCCGCGAATCTGAAATCCATTCGCACCTAAAAGTGTCACAGGCACAATTCTATTTGATAATTAATTTATAATATCAAAATATAAAGAATAAATAAAAGATACGAAATTTGAATAAAAAAGAGAGAAATATAAGCGATAAACAGAAAAAAAACGATTTTGATTAGTTTAACTAACCCTGAATACCTTTTTCCGTTTCTGATTGGACGAACGTTAAAAAACAAATAGCGATTTCCGTTTCTCGCTTCTCATTGGCTAAAACTATGAATAGCGTTTTCGGTTTAAACTCCAATTTCCGATGCCGATCGGAAACTATGAGTTTGCGTCGCAAACCCATAGTTTCCGTTCAATTTCAATCGAAAACTAGGGTTTTCGCCGAAAACTATGTATACTGATCGGAAACCCCTAGTTAACGTGCGGTATACCTAGTATTTCGCACGAAAAACCATAGTTTTCGATCGAAATACTAGGTATACCGCATATTTGTTACTATCGCCTGCCATACATATCCAACAGATCTAAATTATTGCCTTTGTTTTTTTTCTGTTCAAACTAACAACGAAGTTAAGGCTAATGACAGAAGTACATGGAGCAGTAAGCCTCGTGTTTCTGCACATTTTTATACTTTAAGACAACAATATTCATCTACGGGTGGTATTAAAGAAATGAAAAAGGATAAAAAGTAAAAGAAAACATTTAATTGTAGTTTTCCAGTCATGATATCAATAGATTAATTGTACAAATTTGCATGTTTTGATAGATTACTTCAGGTTTTTTTTTCAAATATGCATGGTACAGGCGAATTGATCTGTATTTGGTTTGAAAATCTATCACAAGTGTTGCCTATAAATGGGACAAAAATTATATACGCCATTAAGCACCGACATTACTTCGAATGTACATTATGTTTGTTTTATATAGCCAAATTGTTACGTATCTAGTATAATAAGGAAAAGGTAAATAGAAAAGATTTTACTGTGACATAAAGCAGAGATAGAATATAAGCTCAATCAACATAAGAAGGTGCATCTGACAAAAATGAAAATCAAAATGAAATTTATTGTGGTTATTGTGGTTTTCATGTATATTCATAACAGCAATGGATTCCTACTTGATGACCGAACCAACCCTCCAACTACGGCAGTGCTGACAGACACTCATTATAACATTCTGTTTAACATGCTTTTGGGTGAAAGGGAGGACAGACGTAAACTAGAGAAACAAGTTTTAAATTTACAAAAGGATCTGTTAACAACACAGGAAGGCGTCACAGAACTGTATCATGACAGACGTAACGATAGCCAAACCTTGAGCCAACTAAGCAATAAACTGAAAGACATGAAGGATAAACATGCTATACTCAAGAACAAATATGATTCGTTAAAAACGGACTTTGATAGGCTTAAGCAAACTTCCGACGTAAACGAAAATAAAACAAAGAACCTGGAAATGGAAATATCGAATTTGAAGCGGTTGAAGGCCGTGTCTGACTTGCAGAGTGTTGTGAAAATACAAAACGAAACAAAACTTCTGGAAAAGGAATTGAAAACAACAAACGATAAATTGAACGCTGTTTCCCTTGATGTGAATGCCAGAAAACAAGACTTCATAGCTCTCTTTTCAAAAGCTGATAGAACTGAGAGGAACCTGAACACCTCTGTTAAATCACTTGAACTCAATTTGAACAGTACCGAATTAAAAATCGCAAATTACGTTAATACAAAAGTTACTACAGCTGAAGCTACCCAGAAAGTCCAGTTAGAATTATTCGGAAAAAATCAAAATCAGACCAAAAGAAATCTTGAACAGGAAATTCACAATCTACAACAAGAGGTCCGGACACAACCAAATCGGGGTGAGTAAGTTTCTAATTATCATGCAAATATACGTAATATGCTACTTATGATTTCCTTGTTGGTCAAAATATCTTGCATGTTCCACTAAAGGATTTTTTGTTAATCGTAGGCAATCTAAAATTAAGGTTAAACTTGCTTGTCATAAATGTTTGGTTACACATTATACATTATAATTAACTAACATGGAATATTTTGTTATTTCGTTTATTCGAAATAATATTTCGTTTTTTTCAAAATAATATTTCGTTTTTACAAAATAATATTTCGATTTATCGAAATGAGATTTCATTTTATCGAAATGATTTGAGTATTTCGTTTAATTGAAATAGTATTTCGTTTTATCCATAATTCGAAACAGTATTTGGTTTAATCGAAATACTATTTCATCTGAACGAATGTTCGATATTCATTTTATCGAAAGAATTATTTTGTTGTAAAAATATTTCTTTTTTTTCTAAAAACTGTTTTGTGTTTTCGAAATACTTTTTCGGTTTTTTTACGTACTTTTTCGTTTATTTGAAATAGTATTTCGTTCATTCGAAAAAAGTTTTTCATTTTTGAAACATTTGCTTTTTCGAAATAGTTTGTTTTTTCGAAATAATATTTCGTTTCAACGAAATATTATTCCGTTTAACGAAAAATTATCTCCCTTTAATATACTATTATCATGCAATCATCGACTGATATAACGGATATCATTTAAATAGTAGAACCCGTTATCCTAGACAACTTTTTTCGTAGAGCAGTCTTTGTGAAATATTTTGAAAAACTAAGGGGTATCTCCCTCATGCAAAGCTCTGTCCTTGCTGATTTTGACTTTACATTTAGATCATATTGGTTATTTGTTCTCTATCAGTTTTAAAACATCTTTGAGTTGATGGTCTTCCAAACGTTTAGGTTTTATCTGCACTGAAGAGACATAAGTTGTCGAAATGCGCATATGCAGAATTTAAATTTACAGTAACTTCGGTATTTCGTCTTTTGATAAGGAGCAACATTTTTTATGACGTTACCATTCATTTGATCTAGATCTTTGATATTGCTAAAATCAAAATCTAATCTAAGTTAAGTTGACGCTTGATCCCTTATTTTACACAAGAGAGAATCAATTCTTAACACTTATGTACTGTGACTTTGATTTTGTCCTTTTCCTGGAATTATATGTGAAACTGAGATAGACAGAGAAATGAGATGCTGTTAAGTATGTTTAGCAATTCACCATGCGGGTTTCAACCAAACACTTGCCAAAGCCTAAGCCCATACCCTGAATCGAGCTACCAACTCTACTGACAGGTAACTGGCGATCTATGACTTAGTGTCAAATATTGACGAATGACAGGTAACTGGCGATCTATGACTTAGTGTCGAATATGGACGAATTAACAGTTAGATTTCGTTTGAGACGACAAACTTGAAATATTAATATCTTCTGTTAAAAATTGCATAATAGAACTTTTAACGCTTCTCATGTAACCGAGAAAGGAAGTTTTAAAAATATCATATTATGTTGAAACTACTGATTCAAAAAGATTTTCGAAATAATTTTGGGCACAAATCCATTCTGAAGCTTGACGACAACCATGTCATCGAAAAAGATGTCTTATTCCAAAGGTGAACTTTGTACTTAATTCTATAATTATCTCCATACTAAGACTTGTTATTCCGTACTTTTCATTGTCTCGAGGCTGTTTATATTTCTATATTTCAATACCATAACTCTTATACAGAGTATTTTTTTAATGCTATTTCAATATAAGAATATATTAATTTTGCGTAAAATAAAACCATACCTAAGTTGCTACGACAGCTGTATATTATTGAAGGTTACAAAATCGCAATTATTCGCAATCCTTTTTCCACAGGGGGTTCCCCACTTTGACGCAATTCTAAAAATAGATGCAACCGAATTACAACACGGAAGTACCTACCTAAAATTTGTTGGTAGTGAGATCTTTCAAATTTATGAATAATAAATAGGGTTTCCCGTTGCTCTTTTCAGTGAAAATTGAGGCTATGAAAAGAGTCGGCGTTCTTACGGAAATATTTTCATTCCCACCCCATCATATAAATGTCCGAGACTCAGGTCAAAGATATAAAAAATTAATTATTGACTTCTATACAAGAGGCTCTCAAAGAGTCTGTAACGTTCACCTGGCTGACAAAGACATCCAAATAATCTTAATGTTAAAGGGTCTCAATTTCATGTATGTTAGGCATCTTATCACAAGTAATAACATAAATATGGTTTAGGGGTTAGGATCTCAACTGGTTTCATGTTGACTGTTATATAATGATTTAAATGGTTGGGGAATCCGACTGGCAACACCTACTGCGTATCTGGTATGTATCAATCTATTCCTCATGTCATGAGTTACATCTAGAGGTTCAGAGATTGAGCCTTTATCTGTCACCCGACAAAATGGTTCTTACCAATATCTTCGATTGGCAGTCATGTTTTTTGCAGTTCCAAGTGAAATGAGCAATTTTTGTAAAGAACCTCTAAAATGCTATTTCATTACATCTTCATTAAATTTACTTCATAAGTTTCATAGGTGATGCTTCAGTAGCGTCAGAGGAAATTATCAAAATATAACTATCCCATAGGGTGCACTGTTTAACTGTTCTGCAATGGCTGTCATGTTTTTTTTAAAGAATCTGACCAAAACAAAAAATAAGCAGTTTTTGTGAAATAAACAAACGAGTTAAAATTCTTGTCGAACTGCGATAAAAGGTAAAACAAAAAATATATACAAATATCAAAACATAAAAGATTAAAAAACAAGCAGACAGAGGTAGGGATTGGCCCTGTCTGCTTGTTTTTTAATCTTTTATGTTTTGATATGTGTATATATTTTTTGTTTTACCTTTTATCGCAGTTCGACAAGAATTTAAATCGTTTGTTTATTTATGCTTACACGAACTGCCGCACAGCACTCTTTATTTTAGTTTTTGTGAAAGCCCTTCAATACATCATTCCAGTATAGTTCAGTTCAATTTGCTTTAACAGGTTTAAGGCAGATGCTGAAAAGGATGATTTTTCATAGGGTCCATTGTAAAACTATGTTCTACACTGGCAGTTATGATTTTATTATCAGATAGGAACGAAACTATAAGTTTTTAAAGGACCTTCAATCAATTATTCCTGTAAAGTTGGTTTAATTTGCCTCGGCGGTTTCAAAGATGATGAAAATGTGGAAAGATACCAGACAGACAGACAGATGACAGACAGATTACAATCATTTGTTCGTCATGTGGTACCTTTTGGGCCTCTTGTAATCACTAACTCAATCTGTTGAGGAACATCAGCTGCACAGTTTTATTATCAATAAAAAGAAGTAGTAGTGCATTACACGATACCCTGCCACATTTCGCAAAATTTCAAAATTTCAAGGGCATAACTTCAGAACACATTGGACCTCTAAGAACAAAGTCTAACTCGATCTAAGTTTTGTGGTAAAAACTTAAATACCAAGTTCGAAGACAAAATGTTATTTCTTCCACAAGTTATCATTCAGAAACCCTAAAATAAAATTTCAAGGGACATAACTCAAGAATCCTTTGACCTCTGAACCCAAAGTCATACTCTGCCCGAATTTCGTGGTAAACAATCTACATACCAAGCATGAAGACAGATTGTTATTTAATTTTTTTGTTTAAAAGTATCAGTAGGTAACCCTGATATTCACTAAACTTTAAAGTTTCAAGGGGCATAACTCCAGCACCCCTTGGACCTTCAAATCCAAAATCGAACTTGAATTCTAATATGGGAACAATGGAAACCATGACGACCAGCCATATGAAAATCTCCAATAACATATGAGCGACTTCACAACAGTTTTTACGCTGAAACAGACAACGTCATAATATGTTTTGTGCACAAAAACGTCAGTAAATCGTATGCAATGGCTGTCCTTACCGTGTAAACTATAGGTCCGCGAAGATAATTAAATGTCATATTAGAATTAAAATAATTCATGTTCGCCGGTGGTTTGTAGTCGATTTACATGTAGGTGTCCATTATTTTCGTTTATTTTACCCCTCGCTCCGCTACGCTACGCTCTGGGTAAAATATCAACGAAAATAATGGCCACCCATATGTAAATCTCCAACAAACCACCGGCGCCCATGAATCATTTCTTAATTTTATATTAAACAACTTACATACCAAGTTTGAAGACTGCCTGTTACTTTGTTCATAAGATATCAGTCGGAAACCATCAGGAGTGGACAGATAGACAGACGGACATAGGCTGAGGGTATCACATAATACCTAGCCACTACGTGGGTGGGATATACAACGCAAATCCCAACTCATTATGATAAATAATAAATTCTAAAGTCTAATATGTATTTACACCCAATTTAACCCCTTTCTGACTACTGTGACATTGCCCTAATTATTGTTGCATATTTATGTATCTAATGACTAGACATATACACTTGCTAAGTATGAAAAATGTTTCTGAAATAGTTCAAAAGTTACAGCAAAGTTCAAAGTTTTGGGCACAATATACGTACACACACATGAGACAAAAATCAAAATCCCCAAATCCTTGTTCTGGGGGAATAAAATATTGATGTGGCTTGTTTCTGTGTAATTTTCTTATCTGTATTTTATTTATAATTTTAGACTAAAGATGTAATCAAGAAGGTGTACAGTTATTTTTTAATGGAAAAGAATTCTAGAAGTGCATTCTATACCTGATTTATAATCCTTATTTTCTAACGTGCATTTTCTTTCCACGCCTTTGAATGTAGGTCAATCAGAGATGTTATGAAATGCTGACCACGTGACATATTGCAATGGGGCGATTTTGATTAAATGGAAATCTTGTTTGTCGACATTTTCTTTAAATTTAAATTGCATCAATCGATAAAAATATTAAATGGATAACTTGAAGAAAACTGCACATTAATTAAGAAATATTTTTTCCAGCAACACTTGTCGATCTCTTTGAACGAGAAATATGTACATAGGGTTCTCTGTTTTAAATTTTGAGGTCCACGACGGGGATATCTTGCAACGCTTACACATAAAATTATATATAAGAGATAAATTACTAGTGTATAGGTGATTTTATTGTAATACGTTTCCGCCAATCGTTCCTACGGCAATACTTAATTCCGAATCTCCATTGTTTATCACCATGGAAGTGTCCTAAACATTATTCAATCAACACTTTAATCAAGAGCATATACAACCATTTCTTGTTATGTTGACAATTTTATATTTGTTAGTAAAAACAAGTTCCGAGGATTAAAAAAAATGATAAGAAAATTCTGGGGCACCGATCTTGTTTCCATGGAATTGGGGTTAGATACTTTTATACAGACTTTGTCTCATGGGCATGTACTCCATATCCTCTTATTGCATATCTTAAATACGAAAAATACCGAAGTTGCATAAAAAAACAGTAAATTTCGATATGCTGTACAAGTGTTTCAAGGAGTAATTTCTCATCAGCAGAATTAAAATCCAATAATATGGAAAGCCATAATGCAAAAGTAGTCCAAAAGAAGTACTCATTTCCAAAAATATCGAAATAGGAACATAGAACATTTTTAAGCATTTTCAAGGAAAATCAAGTTTTGAATACGAAATTAAAGAAGAAAGCATTTTCTATCTATCAATAGCAAATACAGTCAAAGATTTTCAGAAAAATAGTTTGGTATTTAAGTGTGCTTTACTCCTAAAAAGCAGTGAATAAATAGAAAGTAATAAGCGCAAAAATTGCAAAAAGGCAAAACTTGAAATGAATTTTTGACAAATTAATATTTAAGTTGTAGATTTTCAAATATGAAATGTCAACAAAACTCTGATATTTCCATCTGGGAATGACATTTGAATGCTTGGATATAAACTTTCAATAAATAAATTTGGCGAAATAATATCTGATTGATAGAATTTTAATAGTGAAATGTAAGCAATCGCTAGAAATGCCATCTTATAGTGATTTATTTCAGTAATTTCCATATTTTAAGTGTTTCGGTATGATTAGAAATGTTTTCATATGATTTGAAATGATTCAGTGTTTGCGATATACACTTTGATGATTTTTTTTGCAAATTGATACTTGATGTATTTTGAGTGTGAAAAGAGAATGCAATCTCTGAAAATGCAATCTATTAGTGATTGATTCCCGTAATTTCCATATTTGAATTGTTTCAAAATGATTTGAAATTCTTGCTCTATTAATTTTTTATCAAATTTAGGCAAAGCAATACATGTTTAATAAAATTTGAATCTTAAATATGAACTCGATCTCTGAAAATTACATCTAGGAGTATTTTATTCCAGTAATTACCATATTTGAAGTGTTTTGAAATGAAGTGAATGTTTGCGATATACACCTTTTATAACGTTTTTGCAAAATAATATCTGATTAGTATAATTTTGAGTGTGAAATATGAAAGTAATCTCAGAAAATGCCATCTTGTAGTGATTTATGATATTTCCATATTTGAGGTGTTGCAAAATTATTGGAATGCTTTCGATATACACTTTTTTGACAAAATAATAGATGATTAATAAAATGTTGAGTGTGAAATGTGAATGCACTCCCTTAAAACATGCCATCTTGTAGTGTTTAATTCCAGTAATTTCAATATTTGAATTGTTTTGAAATGATTTAAATGCTTGCGATATAAATTTCTTTATAAAATTTTGGCAAAATAATACATGACTAATAAAATTATGAATGTGATATGAGAACATCCTATCTAGTAGTATTTCATTAAAGTAAATACCTGTACCATATTTTAAGTGTTTTGAAATGAATTGAATGTTTGTGATGTAAACTTTTGATGACTGTTTATCAAATTAATATCTGATGAACAGAATTTGAAGAACAAAATGTGATTGCAATCTCTGAAAATGCCATCTTTTAGTGATTTATTCCAGTAATAGTAGGGTGCACAAGGTCCAAAACGACGCTTAGTTTTCGAGTTTGAGTTAACGGAATCACACACGGCTAATTTTTGTTTTAAGGGGGTAGACCTGGGGTAGGAGGAGATAACTCTGTTTTTCACTTTTTTATTACTTACACAAACAAATAGAACCATAGGTATGATCAAAGTTTTAAAATTGTAAAATTTTTTCCACACAGCAAATAAATATTCACTTTGTCATAAAAAACAAATACCCAACATCCAGTTATTTATAATGAGTGCATTTTATCCTACATTTTTGTCCAAAGATAATGAAAATATGTAAAAGTCAGATTTCTTCCAAGGGAGGTAATTTATAGCACGGCTTCGACAATTTTATTGATTTTTATCCACTTTATTCCAAATTGAGAAAAAATAGGACGGTAGAATTTTCTAATATTTAAATATGTCTTACATCTACTAGTTTTCTTTCTATTCTCAGTTTTTGGTGAAAATTAAACGACAGAATTTTTTACAATAGGTGTTTGAAAGTGATCAAAATAGAGTAAAAAATTCAGCCTATACTGTTCAGAACACCCACTTATTTCAGTTCAAACTACTTAAATTTACTGTCATTATTCACGCTTACTTTCACACATGTCTAAACTACAGAATTTTGCATTTGAAATACTTCTAAATCAAATACAAATTTAATTAGAGCCAATTTTATACACCACAATCAAGTCCTGAACGGACCAAATAATATGAGGAAACATGGTATCTTTGATGACCACTAGACAAAAAAACGGGACGGTAAAAATTGTTGAAAATTGCTTAAAGTCGACATGAACATGTGTAGTTTTGATACTGAAAATATTAAGAAAATTAAACGAGCGGAAAATTTTAGGCCTACCCAGGTCTACCCCCTGAAATGATAGAACAACTATAAATTTCAAATTTTTAGCTTTAGCTGTCGTAGAAAGTTCCTGTTGTCCAGTGTCATGTTCTATTGAGTGTACAGCAAGAGATAACTCTAATCGTTTCTGGTACAAATTACTTGACAAGCCCAAGTCTAGATAAAAAGCAGTGACAATTTTACGTTGCTTGTAATGCTTGGGGTCATTTCCTTCAACATTTTTAAAATTAAATTATTGATAGTCACTATTTTTACTATGAAAGAATACAAGGTTATACGGTTGCTAGGTAGAATTTCCAAAAATGAGTGGTCTTTGAGACTTTTAGGAAATTTACCAAAAATTGGAATCAAATATTTTTGAAATTCAATTGGTGAAAATGATTGCCCTAATAGAAACAAATCCTAACAGTATGGTTGCTAGGTAGAATTCCAAAATATAAGTGGTCTTTGAGACTTTCAGGAAATTTACCAAAATTGGAATCAAATGCTTTTGAAATTCAGTTGGTGAAAATGTTAGTCCTAATTGAAACAAATTACTACATGTATGGTTGCTAGTGTAATAAATTAAGTCATATCCAATATTCAAAGTCCATGGTCGAGCGGTCAGTAACATTCAAGATCCATTACAAAAAACACCATTTAATCCAATATACAGGCTATAACAACACATAAACATGAACACCACATCAACACAGCTCAAAGTTCTCTCATAACATCTACACAGCAATTAAATGACGTCATAAAAATGACATAAAAATACGGGAAATAAGGTAACGTCAAAATGTACAAAAATGGTAAAACAAAGGTACTGCATGAAAAATACTGGTTTACAACACTAGGTAGAATTCCAAAAAATAAGTGGTCTTTGAGACTTTCAGGATATTTAACAAAATTGGAATCATATTTCAGAATTCTAAGTATTCAAAATTTTATTTTTTCTAAACTCTTCTAAAAGAATGAAAGCATATGCTAAAAGTTAAAAAATATGAGTTTTTAACATTTTCAGGAAATTTACCAAAGTTGGAACCGGAATAAAATTCCGAAACTTTATTGCACATCTGCAGACTATATGCAACAATTCTATAACAAAAATCCATAAACCCCAAAATGTAGGAGGAGTTCCACTGACAAGCTCACATGTGTCAAAATCAACACTTTGGGACCTCTTGTTTGCATCAAGACCAATTTAAAAAATCCGAAAGCTTATTGCGCATCTGCACCATATTTGCAACAATTCTATCACAAAATTAAAACACTAAATCCAAAAATGAAGGAAGAGTTCCACTGACAAGCTCACAGTTGTCAAAATAGACATCTTGGGGCCTCTTGTTTGCACCAAGACCATTATTAAAAATCCGAAAGCTTATTGCGCATCTGCAGCATATATGCAACAATTTTATAACAAAATTAAAACACTAAATCCAAAAATGTAGGAAGAGTTCTACTGACAAGCTCACATATATATAATAGACATCTTAGGGACCTCTTGTTTGCACCAAGATCAATATCAAAAATCCGAAAGCTTATTGCGCATCTGCAGCATATATGCAACAATTCTATAACACAGTTAAAACCCTAAATCAAAAATATAGGAGGAGTTCCACTGACAAGGTTCATCTAACGGACAGACAGACGGACGGGCGGACGGACGGACGGGACCAAAACAATATCCCCGCATTTTCCTCAGAAAAGTGCGGGGATAAATATTACCCTCATAAATTTAAGGAATCTATAGGATAATAATAAAAATACATAATATACAGCAAATACATCAACAGGACCAATATTTAAAAATAATACTCCATACTGATATCTTGTTCAATTCTTGAACATAATAATATATTAAAATCGTATTCTACTCCATATATGAACCCATGATATAGCTGATTAAAATAAAATAGTAGTTTCAGTCATTTACTCCATTTCACTCTGATTCACTCAAAAATACGTTTTCACTCAGATTCATAAAATGGGAATATTGTGCAACTATTAGGAATAAGAAATACATTGTATTAGTAACTGACCTGTTTAGTATAGAATATATATCCAGAAACTGTAAAATAATGTAAATTTTACTGAGACATTTTCCTGACCAGTATGTCCCTCAAAGATCAAATTAAAAGTGTGACCGCTCAAAACTAAACCAATGAAAAGTAGGAATAGGAGACACATGACCTTACGGTCTATCAAGCATGAAAAGAGTAGAAAGAATAGGGGATATGAGCCAATGAAAAGAGAGAGAGAGAGAGAAAAGAAATGATGAACTCATAACTAACTGATATTAATTATATATAACTATATTATTAAATATCATAAATTACACTCTGCCACATTAATCATTTGCAACGGGTGTTAATGTCTAAATTCGCTCCGATTGATAACGTCATCGATGTATACAGATCGTTATTTTCTCGTCACTTTTGTTGTTTACAATAATAATTAAAGCTGATTTAGTTATAGATGTATTCAGTAGTAAAATAAAGTTACTTAATCACATAAAAAAGAACCCGGCTTGTCTCAAAGTTAATTGCAGTTAAAAGCAATTTTGCTACAGTTCGATACAATAGTAAAACAGTACTGATTATTTGTTTATGTGTTTTTGATATTGCATAAAATGTGTTTTTGATATTGCATAAATAAAATACATTATTATTATTATTATTATTATATAAAGACAAAATGTACATTAAGCATCAGTATCATTAGTTCGATTAACGCACCCGATGAAAAATTATCACCCTCGACCTTAAGCTTGTCTCGGGTGATAATTTTTACCTCGTGTGTTAATCTACCCTAACACCTTCATCCAAGGGCATTATATTTATACAACTATTTAATAATGTACACTACAACGAAATAATATAATATATTTTTCCTTCAGTTGCAGTAACAGCTGGAGCTGCTAATAGTAGAACATATTCAGTTGGATCTAAAATCCTGTTCGATTACATCCACACTAATCATGGAATAAACAGCAGCAGTCTAACAGACCTTGGAACAACAGGAGTGTTTACATGTACCAGACCTGGACTGTATCTTATATCTGTATTTATCATGACAAACACACAATCTACACGCGTTGATGTTTATAAGAATAACAATATCATTGGTTACATTTACTTTTCATTGAATGGTTGGATGCAAACAAATTCTTTGACAGTCATGGAACATTTAGCAGTGAATGATAAAATATATGTAAAGGTCGGTGTCAACATGTTTATTTACGGTAACCATTACTCATGTATGTCAATACTACAAGTCACGGAATAAGATAAAATATATCGCAATTGTAGTTGATTAATAGAAATGTTAAAAATCATACCGCAGTTAAAAATATTAGGGTAACTAAACTGAACCATTAATTTGTTAAATTTGAAGAAAAATTCTAAAACCTAATGTTTAACTCCCTCCATCGTAGTTTTGCCCTTAGCTATATATGATACTTCTGATTATTCGGATTTCGTTTGGTTTAATGCATTCTAAACTTTTTTTTGAAATTATGGATTTCCTATGTTTGGGTTCTAGTGCTGCTGATGAGGAATTAATTTCCGAAATGGCCATACAGCTCATGAAAATGATTGCAGAAGAGTTAACATATGTGTTAGGGTTTCATGTTTATTTACTCGATATCCTTTCGTAAATATTTAATACAGGAGTTTGTCCTTTAATGCAGTGTGGAGTTGGTAAAACAATTCCACGTGTTAGAGATGTATGCTCTTTATTTTTCTTAGCTATGGTGTATTTGTACATGACATAATATCTCATATGTACACTTTGTTCAATTACTATTATCTAAATTTATGCAAATTCTAAAACCTAAGGTTTAACTCCCTCCATCGTAGTTTTGTCCGTAGCTATATTTGATATTACTGATTAATCAGATTTTGTTTGGTTTTATGCATTCGAAACATTAAATGAAATTATGGATTTTCTATGTTTGGGTTCTAGTGCTGCTGATGAGGAATTATTTTCCGAAATGACCACAAAGCTCATGAAAATCATTGCAGTAGGAGTTAACATATGTGTTATGGTCTCATGGTCATTCACTCCATATCCTTTCGTAAAATATTTAGTTAAAATATGGATCCAAATTATATTTAATTTAAATAATAAGTAATGATCGACTTGCAAGCAAATAGAAAAGGGGGACGGATGACGGTAAAATAATCGTTATCTCAAATATGTTCCGGAGATTTTCTTCCCAGGTCCTTCTTCTAGGAAACAACGGCAGTAGTATACCGAAGGAACAGGGGAAGCGATGTTTAGAAAAATCAAATTCCACAGGCATGACAAAGACAGGAACGCAAAAAAAAAAAACAACGACAAAACAGGGACCTGAGACAGCCACAAAGCACGGAAAGAAAAAGACGACATTCAGAACTAAGGTACTCACAGTGTGATCTCCCATGAAAGTTCGGAGTGACATCAGGTGCTCCGGAAGGGTAGGCATGTCCTGCTCTGCATGCAGCATCCGTCACACTATCAGTGAGTCAATCCAAGGTTGAGTCAAAATAGAAATTATATAATGAATATGATGCTCAACTAACTTTATTGAAAACTCGGAAAAGTGAAGAGCAACTCTTGTTTGCAACTAAATATTTTTGAAAGTTTGATATTCAAACCAATATTACATTAAAAGTTGTGTAAATATTGACATGACTACCTAATAAAGATGTATTTATGAGCAGTGTCGTATGTAAACAGAGTATGTATGCAGTGATTCAAAATATAATCATTAAAAAATTTCGGAAGTTACCGATCTTTAACTATATGGATACAGTTTGTGATAATTGAAATATATTAATATTCGTTCCTTCATTCATAGATAGGACTTAATTACATATGTTCATAACAATCTGGGAAGAAATAGAGGAATTTATTTAATTATGGGTAAAACATTGATTGTACTTCATCTTTCAATTGTCTGTCTACTCTAAGAACATTTGTTTCTTCGATAAAAAGTAATTGCTTACATATGGAAAAAAATATATATTAATACATGGTCTTTTTCCATATTAGCATGGTAATTAACCCCGAGGCATCAAACTACAATGTATGACTGATATGGGTAGAGGGATGATAACAGTGCTGGTATGCAAAAGGCCGTTTCTTAATCTGTTTGTTAAATACTTCAAAGTAGGAGATATCATACTCGGTCCGAAATAGCCATGTCACCGGCCTGATATTGCTTTTTCAGATCAAGGCAGTCTGACATGGTCATATCAGACTGGTGTAGTCCTTTGGAATCCTAATGACTTGATCGTATAGTGTTAAATAATTAATCCGTTAGAATTTTCACTGTTTTAATATTCGAATAGTAATTGCAATACTTCCAGTATCAGATCCAAGTTGAGACATGCAGACTTCAATTTGCGACTGTATTAATACACTCATGGTCCAAATTCAGATAGAACCGGTTTGGACCATGATTTACATCATGTGAGAAAGGCGTCTTTCGATTCCGAAAACAGTTAAACTGTTTCCATAAACGTGTATCAGCTTTCAATCATCTATCAATCAAAGCGTGCAATGTTATAAAACAATATAGTTGTCACAGGCACGCGACATGATTGACATTTTACAAGTGGTGAATAAACGGATATGGAGTAAATGCACATGAGACAAAGTCTCTACAAATACATGGTAAAAACAAGCAAAGGAACAACGCTTTTATTGTTGTTCTTCAT
>MJUU01002403.1:63182-75404 GCA_002080025.1 Modiolus philippinarum
CAAATAGTAGAACACATTTTTGGGCCAAAAATTTTCAAAATGGCAGCCGTTGCCATGGAAACGGAAAAAAGGCAAGAAAATTGAAAGTGCTCCGAATTGGATGAAATTTCACAGATGGGTTGTCAAGATTGTGCGGAACTCAAATCAAAAGCTATCTCCTGTGTCCATGGGAGGTTTGGGAGACTTTTATGTTTGTATCCAAACATAGGAACCCTAGTTTATTTTTGATCTTCTTCTTCTTCTCTTTCCGCCAAAAATGTGTCCGACCATTTTCTCAGAGACTACTGGTCCAATCTTGACCAAACTTCATAGGAAGGTGGAACCCTATACCAAGAAGTGCAATCAGGTCTTTGAATTTACAAAATGGCACCGGTTGCCATGGAAACGGCAAAAAAGGCGGGAAAATCAAAGTGCTCAGAATTGGATGAAAATTTACAGGAAGGTTGCTTAGAACATGAAGAAAAGGTTTCCGGTGTCCAAGACTTCAAAATGTTACCCGTTTCCATGGAAACGGCAAAAAAGGCGGGAAAATCAAAATGCTTAGAATTGGATGAAAATTTACAGGAAGGTTGCTTAGAACATGAAGAAAAGGTTTCCAGTGTCCAAGACTTCAAAATGGCACCCGTTGCCATGGAAACGACAAAAAAGGCGGGAAAATAAAAGTGCTCTGAATTGGATGGAAATTTACAGGAAGGTTGCTTAAGACATGAGGTAATGCTTTCTGGTCTCCAAGACTTCAAAATGGCATCCGTTGCCATGGAAACAGAAATAAGGCGGGAAAATTGAAAGTGCTCAGAATTAAATGAAACTCAACAGACAGGTTGCCACTGATGTGTGGAAGTGATTTGTAGTCCGGATTTCTGATTTGGGAGTTCGTTTGGGAGACTTTTGTATCAGCATCCTGATACAGTTATAAATTTTTAGTATTATTATTATTATTATTCCGCTTCCTTTCTTCCAATGATTTTTGTCCGGCTTCGTTCTCAGAGATGCCTGGACAGAATTCATTCATATTTGGTACAAAGTTGGATCACCTTATGAAGTTGTGCCTCCACCAAAAAAAATTTTCAAGATGGCTACCCAGTTACGTCAGTGTTTTGCATATGTCGGATTTCCATAAAAATCATCAAATCTCAACATGCCTTGACAGATTTCATTCATTTGGCAAAAAGTTGAATCACTATTAGAAGATGGGCATGCAGAAAAAAAAATTCAAAATGGCCGACAATTCCAAGATGGCTGCCAAAATACGTCAAAATTTCAACTTTGTCCGATTTCAACGAAATTTGATTTCTAAGTAGATTTTGACACTGCGAACAAGATGGAAGCATCGAATTGGCTGCCAGGGGCGACATCAGCTATTGCTTGCAATTGCAAATCTAGTATTGTTATTGCTTTTCTCTTTTATTTTCTTCCAATGATTTTTGTCCGGCTTCGTTCTCAAAGATGCCTCAACAGAATTCATTCATACTTGGTACAAAGTTGAACCACCATGAGAAGATGTGCATGCACTAACAAAAATTTTCAAAATGGCTGCCATTTTCAAGATGGTCGCCATTTTACGTCAAAATATTGAGTATTCAATAAATCAGGAACTGCTTGGAAGAATTTGTTCAAATTTTGTATTAATGTTTAATAAGATGAGGGGAAGGAATTCATGTGAAAAATTTTGCAAAATATCCGCCATATTCAAGATGGCCACCAAATACGTCGAAATTTCAACATTATCCGATTTCAACGAAAATTGATTTCTAGGTAAATTTTGACACTACAAACAAGGTGGAATCATCGACTTGGACGTCTGGGGCGACATCAGCTTTGCAATTGCAAATCTAGTTTCTTTTCTTTTCTTTTATTTTGAGCAACCACAATCTTGTTGTGCCCTTGGTCAGATTATAACTATTACTATTCCACCCTTAAACCGGTGACGGCATCTGATTATACTACTCTGTATATTTGTTATATTAGTAAGATAAACATGTATATTATCAAGACATATACATATACCATGAAGTTATCTTTTCTTGATGGGGTTTGACTGGTTTCTTTCTGATGGTTATTAGATGAAGAAAAAAAAAGAAATGTAGGCGAGCTTTTTGAAAATATTTCCCTTACATTTGATGATGTGTGTCTCTATATTGAAATGAGTTTATTTTTTAAGAAGAGTGTTGTGGTTTGTATTATATTCATGCGTCTTTTTGCTGAAAATTTATATTGATTAGAAAAACTTGTGCTACTTAGACCATACATATTTTAAAATGGTCTGCCACAGCAGCAAACAGAAAATGGACACACTTTTCCAGTTTTTTTGTTACTTTGATATGTGTATTTGCTTATTGTTGAAGGCTTCATGGTGATTTCAAGATGAAGAAGAGTAGTAAAAAGCATTGCCTAGATTTGTTATTTATTAAATAAGGGACAATATCAGACTAAAGTTAGTCTTACATTGTCCCTGATTAAATGATATATTTTCTCAAGCAATTTACTACATATCCATATCTTCTACATTTAAAGAATTGAAGAAAAATAAATATTACTAGTTGTTTAGCTGATTCTTAGGAAATGATATTAAAACATCTGACGAAATCGTCTATTCAATGGTTTTTTGGTGGTGTTTGGAAAAGGTACATTAGTCCGAAGAGAATCTAGATGTCTATTCCACATTGTGACAGAAATTGGGCTGCAAACTGGGCTGCTGTTACCATCTCGCTCCAAACTTGAGCAAACTAGAGATCACAATCTGGCATTGCACCGATTGGATTTTGCAACTGACCTGCAACCCAAAGGGACATTGGAGATGCCCTAGTAGTACGAAGGCTATGACATGACCAAGCATCTTCCCAAATGTGTATCTGCCTGTTGATATCATCCATGAATATATAATGTAGAACCATTAAATGCAGTTCCTTAAATTGATCTAAAACACCTATATCCTGCATATGATTATAAAGATGGTAAAAATAACACAGAATGCCTTCGTAAATATCACGCCAAAGTCGTTCAATCCGTTGATTGTGTGTGCTAGGACCTGTTATCATGCCTCCTACTCCATTTAATCTTCACATAAAGTCAGAAACAAGAATATTTTCCAAGCCTTTGTCCGATCTCACACGCTTTGGTATCCCATAGCGTGAAATTCCAGAGCGAAAACATTCCAGAACAGTTTCTGATTTGTTATTATCACAGCATTTCATAAACATAATCGGTCGACTGTACCCGTCAATTCCACCCTCAATTATGAATTTCCAACGAATCAGTTTATAGTTAGTGTCTATATGCCAGAGACAATTTGGTTCCTCTACATTATAAATTCTCCTATGAAGTTTTCCTCTGCGTCTTTCATGTGGACCGTTTTCATCTACTCTTTTTATACTGTCTAGTAAACGCCATCTTGGAGTATAAATTCCCTTTCGTTTCAGCATGATTTTTAAATAGGTCTCGTCACACCTTGGAAAGTCACGAATAATTTCAATCAGTTTTTGGTCGAGTTCATTATCTTCTATTTCAGAGAATGAAGCTTGACTTAAATAATACATAGCCATCCTTCTGTAAACCGTTCATTCAGAGACAGAAAGTATTCTAGCAATTTCGGATATTTTTAATCCGATCTCGACCATGTTTTCCATTAGTGTCTTTGGAATATTAAATTGTTCCACACTGCCATTGCCAAGCACTTTTATTGGCTTTGATGTACCATATTTAGAGCATTCTAATCTTAAATGCATCATGTCTGACCTGTTTTGGACACCTATTTCCTCCATTTCATGTGATGACAACTGACACAGAATTTCCGGGGATATCTTTTCTTGCTCGAATTTATGCCGCAGGTGCTCCATTCCATGATTTTTAAGAATTTCGCCGATTACATATTTGTCGGCCATATTCAACTCGATTCTAAATAAACACTAGAAATTGCGCCTTTTAAGAAGTTCTCCATACGTCTTATTAGAATAATATAGTCATTTGACAAAATAGAATAGTAAGATGACAAGATGGTATAAAAACCTAAAAAGATGCAACATCAGAATGCCTTTGTGGTGTACGATTTAATCCAAATAAGTTGGGATTGTTACAGATTAATATAAAAATATTGTGTAATGTTATATCCAAATGCCTTTATAGTATATCAATTTATCGCCATAAGTTATTGTCAAGACATTATGTTATAGAGAGGTATCAGTATAGTATGAAAAAGTTGTTCAGTGTTATATTAAGATGTCTTTGTGGTATAAGAATGTATCTGTATGATACAACAGTATCACATAGTAGTATCAGAAAGTATCTCCACGATATATTGAAATGTGTTCATGACATAAAAAATACCTTCATGACGTAGTAAAATGTTATAGTGGGATGGTGAGCTGACGGAATAGTATAAAAAGATAACCTCATGGTATATGTATATGTCTCAAAAATATATAATATAGCAAATGTACAGAGTAATATAATCAGATGCCGTTTTAGTATAGAAAGATAGCTCTGTATTATCTCTCAAAGCTTAGTAATATGACAATGATAGTCATAAGTCAGCTGTGGCGTTCCATAATTTTCTCTAGATTTCTTATATGGACGAGGTTTTATATTTTCTGGATTATAATATTCTAGATTGTCAATGTTACAATTCGTCCCTATATACCTTGTGACATATAAAGTTTCAAATGATCACATGTTTTAAATTGAACCAGTACCAAGGTAACGACATTCATGCATTTACACAATATATTTAAAGACATGGTGCCAAATGAGATAATTAAAAATTAGCATGCATTAAAATCAACCGGCACCAAATATAAAGGGAAATACAATATTCAGATGTATAATCATTAATACGCGGCGCGCATGCAAGAAAATCTGATGACATTCAGTTGTTCATACACGCAATGTGTCATAATTGTTTTCTTCCAAATCGTATATCAATTTGTTTCATCATCATAACACAGGCGTACTGTAAACCAACTTATTTTCGCGGATGCTTTATTTCGCGTTTTGTCCCTCAAAGAGAACTTCGCGGCAACATATTTTCGCGATTTTCAAATTTCTGTTAATGCATTTATATAATGATAAGAAATATTCGCGACGATTTATTTTTGCGATATTTTTTCTCTCGCGAAGATCGCGAAAATAAGCCGGTTTACAGTATTTACAAAGCACAATTTCCACGAATTATGTACATCAATGTCATTGGGGTACTGCAACGGCACGTTACAGGGTTGACCATCATCAACGATACCTTTTCCATTTCAATTCTTTAGGAGTCTTCTGTGGGAATCAAGTTCATAGACTGTCAGGATTCTGCAGATTCTTCATTAGGCTAGGATATAGGGAAGCAGCTTTCCTAGCCTGGCCAGGATTGCCATCGGTCGTTGCACCATTAAGTGTCGTTGTACCATTTCTGGGTTTACAGGACACACCAGTTGCTGACGTCTGATGTTTCTTCTGTGGTTTGTCAGTTGTTTCATCGGGCACCATGGAAGCACCACGGCGGCAGTAGTAGCCATAAACACTTGTCGTTGACCAGGATTCAACAGGTTCTCCATTTCACTAGACCAGGGCTAAGTGTTGCTTGCATCAGGTGACCATGTTTTCAATTTCACGTCTGCGACTTGGATTGTCGTTGTTTTGGGTAGGTTTCATCTTCAGGTATCAAACCACATTTCTTCTTCAGGTAATTTACAGTAAATTGTCTGCTGGGCCGGTAGTTGACTTTTTGAGGTAAGGGTGCATTTCAATCTCTGGGGCTGTTGGTTCTGGTCGTTGTCTGGTTTTATTCACCTCCACAATCCTCTTTTTGACTGACCTTGTCCTACACTTACATTTACTTTTATATACTGGTAAATTTAGAAGCCTGTGCCAAAATATAACAAGTAGTAAAATAAAACCTAACGTTTCTAGGGCACAAATCCAGTATCGGGGGCTTGCAGGCATTGGAGTTACATTGAGATTGTTTTCATCTAATTCTCTTTTAAGTTGATCCACTTGGACTTCTTTGAACTCTTTTAGCTTTTGTGGTAACTTAATCTGATTGAAAGTTTGTCTTTACTATAAAAAATTTCCACAAAGCTGTTAGTCCAAATGAATATTTCTTAAGGAAGGTTCTAAATGAATCTGTTACATTGTATTTACTTTCTTTATGAAAATATGGGAGGATGGTCATGAACGGGTAGTAAACAGTAAAGATTTTATTCCATAAGTTACTAAGCTTGAGATGGGATGGGTGTTAGTCTTACAATAATTCGGCAATGCAGTCTCATGATGTCTAGTTCTCTATTGAGTTAACCGACGTTGTACGTCTGAGCATTATGGTTCCAGGTCAATCCCAGAGAATGTCCCGAAGAGAAATGAGAAATTGCCTTTCGTATTTGATGTGTGCATAGTTTAAATATCTTTTAGTTCTATCTTGCAAGTTTTTTAAACTACGGTTTCGTGAACTATTCTAGGATAACCGTGATTAGTGACAAGGATAAAAGTAGCAATATATAAGGACAAAATAGTAGTGAGAAGTTTGTGACTAGGATTTAATCTCATCTTATCTTATCTTAAACTATTCTCACAAGTAAATTAAGTAACAAATAAAAAATACTGGGGTTACTGTAAATTTAATTTTTGCATATGCGCATTTCGACAACTTATGTCACTTCAGTGCAGATCAAATAAAAAAAATTGGAAATCTAGATACCGAAATATGTGTAAAATATGATAGAGAACAAAGTACAAATAACATCTAAATAGGAAAGCCAAAATCAAGGACAGAGCTGATTCAGATTTCTTAAAAAAAATTGCCCGAAGGTGAAGAGTCACCATAAAACCAATGTGTTCCCATTTTTCAAAATTATGACCAGGATTAAAGATTGCTTATATCTCTTGAGCCGTCCATTACGGCAGCCAAATTATGTTTATGGGAATCAACTTTTAAAATGGAAACTGAAGATTCAAAATATTTGACCGGGATGATAACTTAGCTTTGACCAGGATTGTTCTTCTTAACTGTGACTAGGATGGTCACTAATTGTGACCAGGGTAATTTTAGAAAATCAATACAATGACCAGGATAACAATGCGACCAGGGTGACATACTAATGTTACTTAAAAAATCTAACGAAAGCCTTGAATTGAGGCAAACAATTTCTTTAAGGTCTGGGGGTCTTTATTTCCTAAAATATTGCTTTGGGTTCAGTTGGTTTTTCTTCGACTGAACTTATCGCTTTAATCGAATCCACGCTGTCAGCTACGGACGGAGAGTCGGTTTGTTTGCGATTTTCATTTACACCGTCGGTATTTTTATCCGCGTCGGATTCAATTTGATCTTTTCTTAAACGGTCGCAAGTAGGTATTCTTTTACGGAGTTCTAAAAGTGGGACGTCTTCTTCCTCGTCTGAAGACTCATCCCTTTCTTGGCGACGATGTCGCACGACATTATCCATGTCCTTGTTGTTTTACTGGTTTTCATCTTCAGAAGACCCTTCTGGGATCATCTAATTCATTTATAGCTTCTTCAAGGGCGAAACCTGTTTCATCGAGGAGACAACCTTGTTCCATTTTCCTGATTTCCATAAGCCTAGAGTTTGGTGTCTTCAAACCTTTTTTGAGCTTAACATGACAATTGTGACTGTTTGGGGTCTTAAGATTACCATGATTACCTTGTTATTTAATCTCAAGATGGACGAGATGTGAATGTCTTCTTTGAGTTTGACGTATGTTCTACTGATCCTTAACATTCAAAGATCGAAATAGAGTCTCTGAACCAAACGCGTCCCAAAATTAAATTTTTATTTAAACCGGCAGTCACGAAATATTTCTGAGTTAACGGAAGCTTAAGTCCATTTTCTCTTTTGGTTTCCCCATTTTTTACTGATATGTTTACTTTTTTGATATCCTTCCTTCATTGCTTCCTTATGAACAGAGGAGCTTAGTTTCCCTGATGCATGGGCTATTTATTTGGAAGGTGCCATGGGGATAAACTTTGACCCTTTTATTATCCCTGACAAATCTGTTTTGGCATTTTCTTTTTCAAATGACCAATCATAAGACATATCCAACATTCTGCTCCCCTAATCCAGCCAGGTACTCCTGATTGCATTTTTTGTTGTTTGCTATTCCTACAAACTGCCTATTTTGTATAGTATTTCCTGAATTTTGGTGCTTTGTGGGTCTAGTTCTGTTAGCGGGTTCCCCTTTAATGGGCGTTTTCCAGGCTCTTTTAGGGGGAGAGGGATTTTTGTCTTCCTCATCATTACTAATGATCATGGGTTCTTCAAAGGAATCCCCTGCTTCAAATACTTTATAGTTTCCCCTAACAGGACAATTTCTATACCAGTGACCTGTCCACAACGGACACACATTTTTTTCTTTGGTGTCCTATTTCCATGGGTTCAACTCAATTATCTAAAACTTGGGAACTGTCTGCCCAATTTTCAGTCCATATATTACTTGATTTGCTTTATCTACTGGGACACTTAACCATGTGGTTAACCGAAAACCATAATCACCAGGGTATTTGTTTGAATTCTGAATAGTAAAATAATCTGTCTATTCAGGTACTTTGTTTTCAATTTGACTAAATTCTAAATCTGTCCTTTCTCTGAATCTTTCTTAAATTTTGTTCCTTCATTGCACACTGTACTGCTTGTTCAAAAGACTTTGGCTCTTCTCTCATAACCTTAATTCTTAGATAGTCAAAGTAAAGTCTGTCACAAAGGGTGTCTGCCAACTGTTTTTGAATCACGGACTGTGGGTTGGTGTTATCTTATATGAGGAGGGGGTAGGATATGCGACTTCGGCTACACGCAGGAGTCTTTTGGCGTACATTTGTTCACTTTAATTGACTAATGTTTAGTATTTCTTAGCATAGCCAAGGATTGTTGCTGATCGTTGATTTCTGCAAAACGCGTTTGGAATAGTGTCTTTAAGTCTTGCAATTCTGGTTGTTCCTGCACTGATTTTACTTCATCTAGATAACGTTTCAAAAAGTCGGCCACAAGGCCAGTACATGTGACATATACTATGTTGAGGATTTAAGAGTCGTGTAAATTAGCCATTTGGGCGTATCTTTCCACATTCCTGAGCCATTGTTTGAATTGGGTAGGGTCCTCTTCGAATGTAGGTACTTTACTGAATAAAGGACGGACATAGTGGTCCGGAGGGCTTTTGATTGCTCAATAGCTACTTTCCCCCACATGTTTAGGTCGTCCACTTCAGATCCTGGTCCTCGGCGCCAAATTAAGATTCCTTGTCGTCCTGTGGAATCCTAATAGGTCTTGATCGTATAGTGGTAAATAATTAGTCCGTGAGAATGTTCACTGTTTAATACTACTATAATCCAAATAATCGTTACAGTACTTTCGACATCAGATACACAGACTTCAATCTGCGGCCTTATTTATACTGTCATGGTCCCAATCAGGTAGAACTGGTTTGGACCATGATTGACATCATGTGAGAATTTAACTTGTCGATTCTTAAAACATTAAAACTGTTTACTTAAACGTGTATCAACTTTCAATCATCTTTCAATCAAAATGTCGCGTGAACGAAAGTCTAGTGCAGCCCTGTTTAGGCTTGTGTAACCCTGTTATAACCAGTCTCCCTAATTGCGTTTTGCAATACATCGAAATGTTAAATAAGTACAATTAGGTACAAATGAACAATGAGTCTTTCCTATCATAGTCACCACTAATAGTTTATAGAATATATTCTTATATTCCACCATTGATCCCCCGAAACATGTAACATCAAGATTATGATTTTATTCTACGTCTGGTCACCAGGGCCATCCCATTACACAGACTTTGAGAAAGGAGTTCTTAGTTCTGTTTAAGTAGGAAATTTTCCTTTTGGAGTTTTATTTGTTAGACTGATAATATACAATGAAAAAATCCTTGTTTGGACATATTTGCCCTTGTTTTCCATACCAATTTAGACAAGCTCGCTACCAAAAACACGATTGACAAAGATAATATAGTAAAAATAGTTAAGGTATGCATTTTCATGGATAGCTGTTCACTTACATTTTGATATTTACTTCAAGTTCTCACAGTTATATGGTTACTTCAATTCTGTCAAAAATGATTTACCAAGCTGTATTGAAGGAATGGTTATAACAATTTAATCTGTTTAATGCATATGTATATGTTACAGTAAATAGGTGTAATTAGTGATTACATGTAGTTACTAAAATTTAGGAATTACATGTAATTCCTGGTGCTCTTAGTAAATACATGTAATTCCTGAAATTGCCTAGTAATTACCTGTAATTACAAATTTTTAAATGGAATTTTACGCCTATTTACTAACCTTCAAATACAATTTGACCGTAAAATGATCAGAATATGAAAAGTAATGAATATCAAGATTAGAAGATCACCGAGTAATACTAGTAACAATATTTAATGGCTAATGATATTTGACATTGCTGTTTAAAGTGAAATAAATAGAGTGACAGGAAAAAAGCTAAGCCTATTGCTTCAGTTGAACATAAAATAATAAATAAATACAAATCAACTGACGATTATTACAATTGTAAAAGGCACAATAGGTAGTTTACAACCTACCTACTATCTAATGCCCAATATTGCCAAACCCCTAAAATAGTCCCAAATTGGTCCGAATTCCACCATTTTTTCAGTTAAGGGTATCCTCTATGAAACAGCTTTCGAAATTTGAGCAAGGATCAAGTGGTCATAAACTAAAGGTATAACATATTAGCTGCCATGCATTGCCCACTGCTACAAAATTTTAGAAGGGTTGCCCACACTTTCCACAAATTTGTCAATATTGCAGTGCTCACTGCATGTTCAAACCGAAGGTGCCCTCCATAAATTTGGCATCGATATTTCAGTACGGCTCTAGGGGTTATTTGCTATAGCTAAAATGAAAGGTATTCAATAAACCTACAAGTTCAGTCTACATTAGGCAAGTTGGTACGAATTGTCGTGTTCACTGAAGATTGTAAAACACATAACTCTCTGGTTTCTTATGCAACAAAATAAAATTTACCTATTTTGATGGTTTTAGTAAAGTGGAATCTTAATTTGCAGATTTACTCAACTGGAAAGTTGGCTTGGCTTCTGCATTATTTCTTGCAATATCGATAATCCATCTTTGAATAAAACAGTAAATTGAAATTTCTTTTCAACAACATTTATAAGTATTATAAACGAAAACTTATTGAAATTGAACAATTTTAATAATTTATTACTGTCGTTTTCTTGTATTTATCTTTCTATAATTTCTTTAATCCTAACGTTAATTTTGTGTTCTTTTTAAATGTAGTAAATAGCTGTAAAAACGACGCGAAGATTCAGTGATTACGTGTCATCACTGATAAAATCAGTAAATACATGTATTTCCTAATTTGGCTAGTAATAACAGGTATTTACTGATTTACGGCTGAAAGATATAATTCATAGATGTTTCTCCCGCAAGAACGGCGAACAAAGATATAAGTACATTGTTATAGGCAGAGAACTAGCATACTTTGTGAAATACGACTCAGAATCACAGAAAAAATATACAGAGGAAGAAGGAAGAAGTGATTAAAATGTTAGAGTTTCTGATCGACAATATATTTGTCCAGTTTGGATGACTTGTTTTTCAACAGACTATCTTAATTCCAATGGGCACAAACTGTGCACCTCTTTTAGCCGATCTATTTCTCCACTCATATGAAGCTGAATTCATCGAAGGGCTTCTTCAAAATAAAGATAAAAAGACTGGCCCTGTCCTTTAATTTCAGCTTCCGTTATATAGATGATATTTTATCACTAAACAATCCTCGCTTTGGTGATTTTCTTCATCTTCTCTATCCAAAAGAGCTAGAAATTAAGGATACTACAGATACTTCCACATCAGCCTCGTTCCTTGACCTTCATCTTGAAATTGACAAAAGAGGTACACTACAAACAAGGCTATATGACAAACGCGATGACTTCACTTTTCCAATAGTCAACTTCCCCTTTCATTCCAAAAGCACCAACATACGGAGTTTACATCTCCCAACTCATTCGCTACTCAAGGGCCTGTGGTCGATACAGTGACTACCTTGAAAGAGCTCGGTTGCTTACAAACAGGCTACTTAAGCAAGGGTATGTTGCCCATATTTTGAGGTCATCACTACAGAAGTTTTACGATCTTGTGGACCGCTATGAGATATCTGTTTCCGAGATGACAACAGATCTTTCTCTTTGCCACTAAAGATTAATTTTCCTCTACCGGATTTGACTTTAC